>BQKZ01010009.1:1659-19083 GCA_036244855.1 Temnopleurus reevesii | reverse complement strand
CAAGAGAGGGCGCTAAATACGATTTAACGGTCAAATTCAAATTTTCAAAAGAATTCGCTCGTAGAAAATTATGCTATGATCTTGAAATGTGTATACAAACTATATGTCCTGGTATATATCCCCAAAATTCACATTTCTTTAATCTTTACCAAAACTATACACATGATACAAGGGCTTTAAAAAGATATCACGTTATGATAGTAAGAAATTATGAAAATATAACTGGAATCGTAATTTTTTTCATAAACATAAGCAATGAAATGATGATGGTGATACTTTCTATATATGCTGGTGGTGATGATGAAAATGACAAAAGTGTGTGTCAAGAGTTGTGGGTACTTATAAAATATGCAAATTGTAGCATAACGCCAGATAATTTCGACTTCTATATTCCTCCGAATTCTGCTGCCCTAATATAGGGTCTACTCATGTTGTTGTTCTTGCTGCTGCTGCTCTTTGTTTGCTTGATTTGATCATATTGTTTTCTAAAGTAATTATATAATTGACAAGGTATCGCGGCAGGATGAATTATGAAGACAGGAAAGAGTTCTTTCCTTTTATATACACAGATAAATCGCGACTTGATAACGGAGGAGTAGGGAGAGGAGAAGTAGGATGAGGGTGGACTAGGGGGAGATCGGAAGGAGGGGAGGAGAGAAGGAGGAGGAGGAGAAGGGATGGAGGAGATTGATGGGAGTTGGAGGAGGAGGAGGAGGAGGATGATTGAGGATGAGATTATAAGGAGGAAGAGGGAGACAGGGAATAAGAGAAGGAGTAGGATGGGGAGGAAGGTAATGGTGACGGTGTTGATGAGAACGATGCAGAGGGGAAGGAAAATTGACAGATTGCAGTGGCAAATGTGGTAATAGGTTTTGCGATCTTTGGCTTGAGTGAGCGTATAATAATCGGCTTTTCCTTAGTAGGCCTACACTCATTCACGCGATGAACAAGTGGGATGAATAGGTTCAAAGATGAAAAATAATATAATTTAGACTAGGCAAGTTATATTGAGTTGTGTTGATGTTAAGATCATAAAAATGTCTTCAAAACAAGACTACGTCAAATGTGACAAGCTCCAAATATCACCCCCGCGATAACTCCAAGCATTATCTTATCATTTTTAACATATCCTCAAGTCCACTCAACCCCGTCTATTGCAATTAAAAACTATCTGAAGTATTTCGACAATTGCTTTTTATCAATCAATTTCGTTCATCTTACAGCCTACAATTAGACAGGTATTCTGAATTGCCACGTAGCTTGGAGGGATGTTATTAATTTTGAATAGATTAGTATGTCAGTTACTCAGACATAACGGGGCTATGACATGAAAGACATCTTGAAGGATGTCGGTGACCTACAAAAACGATTTTGAAGCAGCACCGTATGAAGAATGAAATTCATAGAGCGCACGTTTCCACTCTGCAACTTGCTCAAGTTTTTTTTTATAATAATTACCATGGCTTTAGCCCATCGTACACCAGCGCATACAGCTCAGGAAATCCTGGCAGGTACACATTTATCTCACCTGGGTTGAGTGCAGCAAAATGTGGTTACATTTCTTGCTGAAGGAGGTTTCGAACCGCGACCTTCTGGTTGAAAGGAGAGAGTCATAGCAACTTACAGCGCGACCTAAAACGGGATAAACAGGGACAAAACTGACGGGCATTTTATTACATCATATTCGGTTTTATATTGGTCTATTTTCCCACGTTTTGAAAGTTATATCAGCACCAACATCAACATTACCCCCACCACCCCACCACTATTGCCACCACCACTAGTTATTTTCATGACCAATATCCACATCACTACAAGACCTATTACACTAACTATCTAGATTGTCGTCATCAACATCGTCATCATCATCTTCATCATCTTCATCATCGTCATCATCATCTTCATCAACATCAACATCATCATCAGCAGCTGCAGCAGTACCATCATCATCATCATCAATATCAACATCACCATCATCATCGTCATCATCGTCATCATCATCATTGTCATCATCATCATCATCATCATCATCATCATCATCATCATCATCGTTTTCATAATTTATGGCCAATTCATGTCAAACTTAGAGAGTGATCTTGTTTTAATATTACCTTACTTTACCCTAACCAGGGGCCCCTCTATAACCAGTCTCTATACCCTATTTTCCAAATTTTCCTCTTCTCTCGCCCCTATTTTATTTCAAGAAGGAAAAATTACTCACTTTTAGCCATCAATTTTTGTTTGATGGTGTTGGGGAATATGATTTGAGGGCCGACTCACACCTTTGCGTTTTTAGCTAGCGTCGGCCCAGTGTTTTTTTTTTAGTTGTTTCTTTTGGTTGTTAAAAATGTAAGGCGTTCCCCGGGCGCACAGTATACGCGGATCACGCGATATAACGTTCGGCTTGTGCCCAAGGAGCGTACACCTAACGCCAGTCCATTGTATGACCTGCGTTTTTGTGCGTTCAGGGAGCGTTTTTAATTTTCAAAAACGCTTGGCCGGATAAGTTCGGATATCTAAGGCACGTTGTGAAAAGGCTACTGCAATTATAACTTTATTATGGTTAATGATTATTGAAGTTTACCATCCATCATAATTCTGACAAAACTTCTTCACTTTGTGAGCATGGCATGTTGAAATAGCGTAGGTTCATCGGTACACTTATCATTTCCTTGAAATAAAAAAACAACAATATCTTTCGACAACCAACGAAAAACCATAATTATTATATCAGTGTTTTGATGGAACTAAAATTTGTTGAACACCCACGCTATTCAAAGAAATCATTCTGCTACAACGCTCGACTTTTTAACACTATGAATATGAAAGATTTAGGCGATGGGCAAAAGCAACTCCTACGTTTAGATTTTAGCAGTACTGTTCTGCTGCTGCTTTTCAAAATCAATACTTTCTCATAAGGGCGTATTTTGCCAAAAAATTTCGAGTGATACTTACTGCACAATCCCAACCGGTATACATGACCTATTTTCCACCTTTTGGTAGAATACTTGATTTGTCCTTTCTCTATCTTTGTCAAGTTCATAGTGATTATACAATCTATTCCGCGCGCAGTGTCCGCGTTGCACCTCTACCTGGTTGGTATAAAAGGGCGCCAAACATCAAACAAATTTCATTTAACCTTCGACGGTTGGATCGTCTGCTCGTGTCAGCGCTCGACAGCCATTTTTATTTTATTTTTTTTTATTTGAAAATGATAGAAACAAATATTTAAATGACAATTATTCAGCACTAATTGTTGAAACCTAATCAACGACTGTCCGATCTTCATACGAATTTATCGAAAAGTAATAGTTCTACCAAAATATTGATAGGAAAAAAAGTTGTTAATAATTTGTTGGCGTCAAAAGAAAAGAAAGAAAAGAAACGAAAAAGATCAAGAACTGAGGAGAAGAAATCATCAACAATTGCCAGTCATTTTGTGATCACACATCATGACATCTCGCCACAGAACTCGAAGAACTGATAGAAAGGAGATATTTTCTTGGATGATCAGTATTTGTTTTCTTCTACAAACTTGCCATGGATGTGCACCATTTTTATTCTCGGACGCCGAGGAGAAGGAGGAAATCGAAAAGGCCCTCCCGCCGCCTCGCCCCGAGGAGCCAGCCCCGAGGAGGTTCCCAGTCACCAAGCCCCCGCAATGGTACTCTGAGCCAGGTAAACACTTTTTTTATTTATTAATTCATTATTTATTTATTTATTTATTTATTTATCTATCTGTCTATTTGTTTGTTCATTTATTTGTCTAATTATCTTTTTTGCAAAGCCATCTTTCTTTGGTCTTCTGGTTAGGAGCACGGTCCCCGTTAATGCAATGGCAATGGTACATGATATTGATAGTTTCATTGTTTGTTAAATTTATGTTCAATATTTTGGTACGCTAGCTACTTTGTTTAGATTATTTATTGATAATGATAACTGTTGTTTTATAAAGCGCAATCTATTATGCGCTATGTAAATCTGTATCTTTATTATTATGTGCTTTATATTGTCTTTAATTGGTTTTGTTATTCGAATTTATCTTTTCTCGGTGTCATTCACTCCACTCCAAATTAGTTTTGTTGTATTTTTTTTTCAATATTGCCTTCCTGTTTTTCTTCACAAAAGACAATTAAATACCATTATATACAAAGTAAGACCAGCTCTGTTAATGATATAAGTTTTAAGGTGGTCAAATTTGTTTGAACTGTTTCTAGGCTATTTCACGCAAGAGGCGGGTATGATGATTTTTATTAGTAAGTAAACAGAAATTAATTTCTCTCAACATCTTTAATTGTCTTGCTCACTATGTGCTGAATTTCAACCTTCTCGCTGCATGCGTCTTATTTTCTACTCACCTTCTCCCATTTCTTTTTTTTTTTCACTCTCTCTTTTTAGCTGTCACCAAGCACAAACAAAAATGTAAAAACTTTCCGAAATAAATATAAACATTAGCAGATTTTATAGAATATTGGTAATAAATACAATGAATGTACACGGGCGGATCCAGAATTTGTACATGGGGGGGGGGGGGGGGGGGAGCTGATATGTCTCTTCATTTTTACCACCTCCGCGACCCGTTTGCCCTTTGGATCTATCAGTGATTGTGTGACTTTTACAGAGTTTTCATTGACTTATAGGCTGAGGAGCTGTTTGTTAATATTTTCCTTGTATTATTTAGTGATATAGCATTGTGAAAAATCGTAATATTACTGAAAAAGAGGCGAGGGTGAAGCACCTGCCCTTCAATTCCATACAATGTCCTTGCGTTATCTCATTGTCTTTGAAGCAAGAGAATGTCAGATTTTATTTGATTTAGCGTTCGCTATTTGCTTGATTGCTAAATCAATTCAGACGACAAGGCAGTTATCTCACATCAAATATTGCCTGATAATGAATACAATCAAAATGTTCAATAATAATGCCCTTTAAGTTTTGTAATACCTATGTATTGTCATTCTGTTATTTTTTATTTATTTATTATCATTATTATTTTTTTTAATATAAGATTGTCTGCATTTGTTTGCCTGTTCTGTATCTCTTCTACCTTCCCTAAAATGCGCTTTGAATCTTACAAAAAGGCGCTTAATAAATTCAAATTATTTTTAGCATTATGATTATGATTATTATTGTTATTATTATTATTATTATTATTATTATTATTATTATCATTAATATTATTTTATAATATTTCGAAAAGTAGTAGACGTATAGTGAATAAATTGTTACACGATCACTCGAATATCTTGAGTGATCACGGATTTTGTTTTAAAACTAGTGAGAAAAATTTACTCAAATTTCGGTCTTTTAAAAAGTTCACTCGTTTTAGAGAGTAAAGATTTTAATATCCAAGTAACAACAAATATGCAAAAGAAACACTCAATTTTTTTTACATGGACATTCTGAAATAAGCTGTTTATTTCGCTAGGGAATATAAAATATTTAAAACACAGATTTATCCTAACGATTCTTGGGGTTGGAGCTGAAATTGTCCTTTTCATATTTCAATCAATGATCCCTATATGATAGTCTAACTCTTTGGAACAACACATTCTAAACAATTTTAGACGTAACTCGCTCTAATTTAATGAGATATTAAATGCGATCCTCAGATAATGATAGAAATTTGCTAATATACGTCACCAAACTTGAATGTCGTTTATTTTTTTTAGAATGTATTGTAGTTATTTATAACCTTGGGATAAAAAAATGATCTACAGGTTCTTAGTTCCCTTCTAAAGACCTGTTTAGAATAAAAACAAAAGGAAAGAGAATGATATTTGAAAGGTATTTCGATGTTTGTATACTAACTACACTATGGGGGTGTTGCTCAAAAGTTGCAATTGATCGCAAGTTGCAGTTGATCAGAACGCGCCAATCGAGATCATTGTTTCATGCACGTCTCGTTAAATGCGCATACCGCGCGCGAATGAAAATGCGCGTTACAATCTTCAAAGTTGCAATTGATTTGCAGTTGATTTTGAACAACACCCTCTATGACTGAAATGCCATTGTAGAAGACAATACGAATCTAATCACTTTCACCACCTGTTATTTTGGAAGTCTATCAAAAGAAGATCAGATATAGATATGCACACATTGATACTCTTAAATAACATTTAAAGAAAGAGTCAGAGCTCGGCAAACCTGTAATCTAAGGTTCTTTGGTTGATTATAGATTTTTCATTGACAATAGGCGGGATTACTTATATATTCAAATTTATGTGCGTTTAACTTAGTAACGTGATATTCCAAAGACCGGTTGATAACAATAAGACCACAATACTTAGAATCCAGTTTGCATACATTACTTGTTGCTATGTCGGGCAAGCCTCGGGCAAGCTTTCGATTTGTCAAGAACAACCTTTGTGTTAGAGGTATGCATAAAATTTGCATCTATTATTAAACCCGCCTATTGGTTACAAGTGAGAGAATGATTGAAAAGCAGATACTTTGGACAATTTACGAAAAAAATATTGAGGAAACACGATCGTAGAGTTATATGTCTTGATTTACTTTGTGATTAAGATTAATTTGAATGATGGTTTTGTGCACTAATAAACGGGAAAAATCTACAGGATTTGTTTTGATTTTCTATCCCCCCCCCCCCAAAAAAAAAAAATTCCATGAAAGAAGTTCGCGCTCTAAATCTCAGTTATTGCAAACTCAATCAACATAGCTAGAGAGATATGTGAAATGATTGTGGGTTTAATGAAACAAGCATGAAATTTGGCACACGTGTTGATTATGTCTATTTGATAAATTTTAGAAGTGAGGGCATCTCTGTATCGGCCTGTTACAAAAATGGCGGCCATTTTCAAAATGGCTGCCATCATCAACATGAACATTAGTAGTATTCTAAGTTTTTATCAAATTTACAAATGACTTTTCATTTCATTCATGGTACACAACAGGAATGGGTATATGCACTAACATTTATGACTGCAGGGTTAACTTTTTTAACCTAAATGTTCACAATTTCTTTCAAAGTGGCCGCTATAGCCTATAGCTGAATTTGAAATTTTGTGATGTGTTTGCATATGGTCTTAAAAAAGCGAAACTAGCCTCCAATGTGTTTATTTTGACATATAAAACATCTTCATAAAGAGTTCATAATACTGTTTTACATATTTCATGCATCTATATGCATAATATCAAAATGAATACTCAATAACTATAGTTATAGCAAAATTCACCTTAAGAGGGCACCAAACAGAAAATAAAAATATATCTTTTTCTGTCATATTCCCTCAAAATTTTTATTTTTTATGCACAAAATATATATCAGCAAACCTACAGAGCTTGGAAAAAGTGGGAAGACTACTTTAATGATACTTTGGAATATTATAAAATGTTAGATTGATGATTAGTAATAATCTCTTTGAAAAAAAAATAAAAGGGAAAACAAAACGAATCAATATTTTTGTCAATGTTGGAAAAATATGGCAAAGATGAATAATATGTCAAAACTCATTGAACTCACTTTTGTCAAATTTGCAAATCGAATACCTACTTGATTTTTTTTTTAATTTATGGCTGCATCGGATTAAAAATGTAAGAGAGATGGACGATTGTTAGGAGGCATATTTTGCCCATTGGTAATGTTAATGTTAGTGTTACCCACCTCCCTCATCGGCACTGTCACATGAATTACCCTCAATCACATATTAAACAACACCAAAACTAATATCAAACAAAGAAAAAACTGCGTCCTGCATGTACAAGCAGACTGGTTTGCAACTCCATTTATAACTGTCATACAGGCATCTCCTAACGCTTCTTGGCAGTGTTGTTCAATTTTTATCTTACAGTATACTGCGTTAATGTTCTTCCCCAGATATTTGGAAAACATCCTTTAACATTGTGACTATGTAGGAGAAAGGGTTTGAAGGAGAAAAATCATTAGCAGTTTAAATCGAAGGTAAAATATGATACAGTATTGTGGTGTAGCTGATTTGACTCGCGTCGAAATTTTATGGTAAAAAGTTGTGCCCCCAAGCCTAAATAGACGCAAAACACAATGAAACCTGTAGCGTTAAAAGCTGTACCCCAGACAGCATTATTGGCACCTCGGGTCAAACATTGTACCCAGAGAGTTTTTACACTTTTGCTAAATCGATCATTCCGGCTGCGGTGAAAACATTTTAGTCAACCATATTGAATGAATGAATGAAAAAAATTAATAAATCAATCAATATATAATGAGTACAATTCTGGCATTCCTGTGCAAATGGGTTACCTTCGTGTAGCATTTAGTGCACGGGGTACAAAATTTCATCCCATCCCATACGACTTTGAACCATCAAATTGCCCCCCCCCCCCTTAGTGTTACAAGTTTTTCGTCTGTGTACATTCCTCATCTTGAGAATAAAGCTTAGAATCTAAAACGGATTTCATTCAGTTGAATGCCTGCGTAATGCATTTCAAACGATGTTATCTTTCATGTCTCAACCATTGTTTTTAATTGAATCTGTAAAATGCTCTGCTTAATGCCTGATTCAGGTGTTGGAATAACCGTTAGTGACAATGTCACGAACTGCCTGAAAAATAGGAATAAAACCCAAACGGCGGCATTTTTTAATATTTTTACAATTTGAACATTTGTCTCCAAAAGTAAGATTGGATGTAATCAATGGAAATTTTGATTTGAATAAAATATTGCAATGTAAACTGCCAGAATCCCATTGAACCTAACGAAATTATACGTGTATTTTTTCTGCCAGAATCCCATTGAACCTAACGAAATGATACGTGTATTTTTTAAGGACAATTTTATTAACAAAACTAATGAAATTTTCTCCTTCAACCTCTTTCTCGTATATATTTAAAATGTTCAAGGATTTTTTCCCAAATTTCTGGGGAAGAACATTAACCCAGTATACTGTAAGATAAAAGTGAACAACAATGCCAGAAGCGTTAGGAGATGCCTGTATGGCAGTTATACATGGAGTTGCAAACCAGTCTGCTTATAGATGCAGGACGCAGAGTTTTTCTTCCTTTGGTATTATTTTTTTTTGTTTTGTTAATATGTGATTGAGGGTAATTCATGTGACAGTGCCGATGAGTGACTTGGGTAACACTACAATCACCAAAGGGCAAAAATATGCCAAGTCACAATCGCCCATCTCTCTTACATTTTTAATGCGGGAGCAGCCATTATTATTCTTTTTTCAAGTAGGAATTTCATTTTAAAATTTGACAAAAGTGAGTTCAATAAGTTTTGGAGTATTATTCATCTTTGCAATGCTCTTCCAACATTGACAAAAATATTGATTCGCTTTGTTTTCTCTTTTTATTTTTTTTCTCAAAAAGATTATTACTAATCATCAATCTAACATTTTCTAATATTTCAAATTGTCCTTAAAACAGACTTCTCTTTTCCCCAAGCTCTGTAGGTTTGCTGATATATATTTTGTGCATAAAAAATAAAAATTATGAAGGAATGACAGAAAAATCTATTTTTTTTTAATTTTCTGTCTGGCGCCCTCTAAAGGTGAATTTTGCTATAACTATGGTTATTGAGTATTTATTTTAATATTTATGCATATAAATGCATGAAATATGCAAAACAGTATTGTGAACTCTTCATGAAGGTGTTTTATATGTAAAAATAAACACATTGGAGGCTAGTTTCGCTTTTTTTAAGACCATATGCAAACACATCCCAAAATTTCAAATTCAGTTATAGGCTATAGCGGCCATTTTGAAAGAAATTGTGAACATTAAGGTTTAAAAAGTTAACCCTGCAGTCATAAATTTTAGTGCATATATCCATTCTTGTTGTGTACCATGAATGAAATGAAAATTCATTTGTAAATTCGATAAAAACTTAGAATATTACTAATGTTCATGTTGATGATGGCAGCCATTTTGAAAATGGCCGCCATTTTTGTTACAGGCCGATACAGAGATGCCCTCACTTCTAAAAATCATCATATGGGTATACTAAACATGTGTGCCAAATTTCATGCTTGTTTCACAAATCCCACAATTTGGTCAAATTTTGTCACATATCTCTCTAGCTAACATAGTTTTACAGTGGAAATCACAATTTACTACTCTAAGTAATTAAAACAAAGAAAGAACGGATACTGTAGTTTCGATAAACAAGTCCCATTCACATAGAAACCCCGACTGATTCAACACGACTCTTTGTTCATAGGCAGTAAACCGTTAAATTTATAAAGCGTCGTGTTGAATCGTGTTCAGCTGGGGCTTCTGTGTGACTGGGGCCCTATGATAGAAAAGACAGCGAGTGGCTAGGCACGGTATAGGGCGTTATTCTCGTAATAGGAAGGTCATGGGTTCGCCTCCCTTAGTGGCAATTTTGTTAAAGTTTTATAATCTTTTAAGGCTACTTACTTAATCAAATGGGTGAAAATAAGAAGATACTCAATTGAGCATGACATTAAAAATATTATAAATCATAATACAGTTTCTCAAAGTGACTAAACTGAGTAAATATATGACTGGATTTTTTATTGTATTTAAAAAAAATATTATTTGACGACAATCACCTCGTGAAAACACGGAAATAAAACGAGATCTAAATCTAAATTTGATTGCTTCATATGAATAATCATAACCACGAAAACAAAAAAGATAATAGTGTTACATTTGGGAACCTGCCAATCAAACGTTCAACAATGCAGTGTCGAACATGGATCTCAAAATACGTAAGTTTGAACTTGAATGTGTTAGAAGTAATGCAATACATAAGCTTAAAATATTAATTGGACTTTTATTTTCCGCGAATTTCGCGACCGTGAGTTTGCTGAAATTTTCGCTCATTAGAATGCACATAGACTTGCCTACAATAATCTTTCAAAACATGAAAATAACAGCTCGCTAAATGTGTGAAATCGCTAAAATAAATTTTCGCTATAATATTGGAGTATGAATTATATCTAGTTTAGAATACCAGCAAAAAAGGTTGAACGGGATACTTCAACAGGACAGTCCGTCATGCAGTTGCTATGGATTTGGAGGTTATTTGTCGTGCTTATGAAGTTTGAGAACCTTTTTTTCCTGTTAGATAAAAGATATCTGATATATGATTTGGAAACAGGAATCAAATCGAAAACTAATACGGTAGAACCGAGTGGTGCTTGTGTTGCATTTTCAAGTTTATACTCGTCGTTTTTTTGCTGGTAATTAAGATACTTTATGGTAACCATTTATATACATTTATAGGCTTATAGCTCGACATAGATGAAATAATCATAATGTAATTATCTTTGTGTAAATATGTTACATTAGCTTCAGAGTCCTCGGAAATTTCTGTATAATTATGTACAGGCTTCATCTAAAGCCCTATTCATCTTGCAGAAGCGGATCCAGGGTTAGCCGATAATGGGGAGCAGAAGGGGAAGGGGGGGGGGAATTAATGACCCCCCACAAAAAAAACGTGACAAAATTCAAAAGGCCCTTTGTAATGCATGTATGCGAATATCGCAATCACATTGTTATGTAAACCTGTTTCCATTCTATTTGTCATGTTTGTCAAAATGCCCATAACAAATGTTACTCCGATTTATTTCACAAATCGAGTCGTACTAAGTCAGGCCGTAACAAGTACGGTCTGCTTTATACAACTGAGGGGATGCATATCACCCTGGCAACCGGCGATGTCGAAGAAAAGGAAACCACATTTGAAGAAATAAATATGATTATGTTACAACATTATCATTGCAAACAGGTTGGTCCGAGTTTCGATTCCTTGTGCTTGGGGATATCGGGGTCAGGATGAACCGTCTTATACCCCGACGACCAAGAGGACATCGCACTGACAACCACCTAGGTCACAGACCCCCTCCCCCCAAAAAAGAGAAAAAATATTAATCTGTTTTAACATTACCATTGCATTAGGTGGGTCCAAGGTTCGATTCCTCGTGCTGGGGGACATAGGAGCCAGGATGAACCGCCTTATACCACCGAGGACCAAGACGATTTCACCCTAGGTCTCAGAACCCCCCCCCCCACCAATATAAAAATATTAATCTTTTTTTTATTATTGTCATTGCATTTAATTGGCTCCGAGGTTCGATTCCTCGTGCTGGGGGATATGGGGGCCAGGATGAACCGCCTTATACCACCGAGGACCAAGAGGTTGGTCGCCCTGGCAACCATATAGGTCTCAGAAAGGACCCCCCCCCCAAAAAAAAACACATAGAAATATTAATCTGTTTTAACATTATCATTGCAAACAGTTGGGTCCGAGGTTCGATTCCTTGCTCTGGGTGATATTGGGGGCCAGGATGAACCGCCTTATACCACCGAGGACCAAGCGGTTGTCGCCCCGGCAGCCAGCTAGGTCTAAAAATTACCCCCCAAAAAAAGTTAAATATTTATCTGTTTTAACATTTTCATTGCACACAGTTGGGTCCGAGGTTCGATTCCTTGTTCTGGGGGATATAGGAGGTCAGGACGAGCCGCCTTATACCACCGAAGACCAAGAGGACGTTGCCCTGGCGGCTGGCAAGGTCGCGGAAAACTTCAAGGCGGATTTCGTGGTTGAGCTCGGGGATAATTTCTACGAGAATGGAGTGAAAGACGTCTATGATCCACGTTTTCGAGTAGGTTTATAACCAGTGCTATCATTTTTCATAATTTTATGTAGGTCAGTCCTAATCGTCTGTGTTCATAAGCTGTTCATACGCTGAACATTTTTTTCCTCTTACCGCTCGTGATTTATTCACCTGAGGACGAGTTATTTAATCTACTCGAAAAGTCGTGTTTTAAAATTATTATTTTTTCGTCCTTTTGCTCACTTTCACGACTATTCCTTGAAAATAACCGTTATTCATCTCAGTGAATGATGTAGGAGAGAAGCGCTTTATCGTATGCCAAATTACAAACATATCGCACAAGGGCATGCTGCTGTTGTCATTACATATATGGATAACTTTCTCATTAAATTTGGAATTTGTATTTGAATGTTATCTTCATCTTATAAATTGTAGAATTAAATGCTGAAACAAATTGAATTCACGATATGAAAGATGCAATATACAGACGATAGATCAAATACATGAACAAAATTATCAAATACATTATTGAATAGAATAGCTGGGAAAACAGACCTATCATGATTGTCTCTCTGAGGACATTATGATAAGGAAAGAGAAGAATAAGATGATCACAATACAGCGACTATATTACAAAGTTTATGATCCAATTAAAATGCATGTCATTTATTACATTAATAAATCGCGTTCGTATAGCGCTTAATACTTGTGTTTTTAAGAGCTTCTGTATAACATAGTATTAATTAAACTAAAGTCGTAAACTACAATGTACGAACATAAATACAATAAGCAAGAGAACAATTGATTATATGTACAGACGAATATAGTATATTATGTCAATACTCCAGTACTGTGGAAGACACTCTCCAATAATATACGTACTGCTTGCTCCTTGGAATTATTTAAACGTGGTCTCAAGCCATACTTTTTTATCCTGCTTTAAGTAAATTAGCGTCTTTTCTTCTTTATCCCTCCGCGCCGTTGACTAGCTAGCTTTTACCTTATTTGTTTTTACCTTATGTATTCCATTGTATTCCAATGCCCCATGAAAGACCAAACTTTGTTGAATGGGCTACCCTGGTGAAATATGAATGAGTAAATAAATAAATAAATAAATAAATCAATCAATCAATAAAGAAAAAAAATGAATGAATGAATGAATGAATAAATACATATATAAATAAATGAATAAATTAATAAATCATCATTGTTATTATTTTATTTGATTGTGTCTCAGAGAACATTTGAAGATGTCTACACGGCTGAATCACTCCAGATCTCCTGGTTTATCGCATCAGGGAACCACGATTGGGATGGCAATAAATAACTAAATAATTAAATAAATAGATAAATAAATAAATAAATAAATCGTTATTATTGCTAATATTTTATTTGATTTTATTTCAGAGAACATTTGAAGATGTCTACACGGCCGAATCACTACATATCCCCTGGTTTATCGCATCTGGGAACCACGATTGGGATGGCAATTAATAAATAAATAAATGAATTAATAGAATAAACAAACATATAGATGAAGATATGAATAAATTATTATTATTGTTATTATTTTATTTGATTGTATTTCAGAGAACATTTGAAGATGTCTACACGGCCGAATCGTTACAGATCCCTTGGTTTATCGCATCAGGAAACCACGATTGGGACGGCAACATAACAGCTCAGATCGAGTACTCCAAAATATCAAAAAGATGGTACGAATAGTATAAATTGTGCTATTATTGTCATTATCAGTATTACTATTATTATTATTACTATTATTATTATTATTACCATTATTATTATTATCATTATTATCATCATTATTATCCCGGTTTATTGGATTCAAGCATCCATGCATATGGTGCATTATTTTTATCATTATCATTATTATTATTATCATTATCATTATTATCATGATCATCAGTATTATTATCATTATCATGATCATCATTATTATTATCATCCCGGTTTATTGGATTCAAGCATCCATGCATAATTATTATGTATCATTATTATTTGTATTATTATTACCATAATTGTTTTCACTATTGTTATTATTATTGTAATTCCTATTATTATTATTATCAATATCTTCATTATCATTATTACTAATATCATTATTATCATCATTATCATTCTCATAATTATCCCGGTTTATTGGATTCAAGTATCCTAGCTAATGATGTATATGTGTACTTTCCACTTATTATTACTATTACTATAATATCATTATTATCATCATTATCATTATCATAATTTTCCTGGTTTATTGGATTCAAGCATCCAGGCATATGATGTTTATGTGCACTTTTCACTCCCCAGGGAGTATACAAGCAGGCTATTTTAAGGCGCTCAATGCTAAATTGACCACATTATGGTAATTTCCAACCGGTCTCCAATTGCTTCTGGGTATAGTGCAGCAAAATGTGGATAAATCTCTTGCTGAAGGGGATTGAGTTAGAATTAAACAAATACGCTTAAAAACGCTAATTATGTAGAAATTAAGATAACTACTATATTACAGAAGAAACCATCAAACTCTTGTGAGCAGAAGGGAAAAGGGATTGAACAACCTTAAAGCCCAAGTATAGTTTTGGTAAAGATGAAGAAATGTGAATTTTGGGGATGTTTATCATGGCATGTAATTCTTATACACATTTTGAGACCATAGCATATTTCTTTACGAACTGATTCTTTTGAAAATTTGAATTTGACCGTTAAATCATATTTAGCGCCCTCTCTTGGTTATAGCATTATTTTGCTCGTTGTCGAGCATATACAAAGTCATTTCCGAGATTTGACAATAGAATGATATAGAGATATACACAAAAATTAAATTCTGAAATTTTCATCCAATTCTTAACATGGGAACTTGTCCTTTATCAAGAAAGAAAATATTGAAATAGTGTGGTGCAGCACAACACTAAAAAAAATTGCACATTTTACGTTGTAGCTTTTCCCAAACTCGTTCATTTTTCACACAATCTTTTGTGCAATTATGTTTATATATTTCATTTCATATATATTTGAAGACAAAATCTGGTGATAAAAATATTCACTTTTACCAAACCTGTACTTGGGCTTTAACAATTTCATTCAACCATTCATAATAGCTAGATATGCACGAAAAAAACACTCTCTCTTGAACTGTGGACAAATATAGAACAGATGTCGCACATAATCAGTGAATAAACATGGAAGCTACATTCTGTTTGGTGGGAAAACTGTCACGAATGTCTGTATGAGAGTTGATTACTTTGTCCAAATCACATGTCACTTCTGCTCACAGTACTGGCGGGTTCTGCAAAGGTGCAGCCGCACATTTGCGTTAAAAACCAACGTAAGCTAATTGTCAGATCGTTGACTAAATTTATTTGAAAGTCGCTATATATACGACATTAGCATTGGTGTACACCCAGTGAAAGCTGAATGTGTTTAGCGTCAGCCGAGCGTCTTTCTGCTCCTTTCTGTGCACACGGAGCATCATATGAATTAGAATAAAGCTGGGCATGCATTAGTTACAATCAGAAAATGATTTTCGAGAGGACTATAAAATTGTCTATCCATCCATTCGTCCATCCATCCATCTATCCACCCATCTATCTATTAATAGGAAATGATATCAGTCCTGAATGATACACTACTTCAGATAAGCACACACAAAATCGACATTCAATAAAACCTTGAGAATGTTTCATTTTCCATCGTAACCATCAGATTGGAATCACTATGACCAAAAGGGACAAAGGAGTGGGAAGAAGCAAACATGTTCATTCAAGCATTCACCAAAAATACGATATAAACTATTACCGCAAAATAAAGTCAGTTATGGACAATAGATCCGTCCGTCGTGTATTACACTGTGCGGACACAGCAATAACAAGCCGGTTCTGATTTGACTAGCATTACAAAGGAGCATCGAGTTGGCGTTTCGGAAATAGATCATAAGCTTCATGGTTAGGGAAAAAATCCCGTGGAAGACCCTTGTTCAGCATTTCTCCACAGATTGACAAGGGTGGAAATTGTTTTGTGTCCATCTGCCTATTGCTAACGCTTGAAGGAGGTTGTTTACTTTGTCCCAGGGCTTTTTCCCTTCTGCTCACATTGAATTAGATACCTCAAATCTATTGCAAAGAAAATAAAACAATTCAATGCTGCTTAATTCGTCAATATCATTGATTCTGACACCAATTGCAGAGTAGGCACCTTTCAATTACATCCGGTTAAAGCTAGAAGGACTTCCGCTATAAGGATGTCCGTACAGGTAAAATGTACTTTTGAAATAGTATTCCAACTTGATTGAGAAAACCCACAAACATAAAACAAAAACAACGACAAAAGGAAATAACTGTCATCTGTTTTCATTTACCACAATGACAGTTTCGAGGAAATGGTGGAGTTGTAACTGTCACATTAATTGCTTACATAATTTGTGTTAATTCCTAATCCTTCTTTCCCATGGTCACGCACACGAGCATGTACTCACACACATACATGTTTCATGGGGGCGGCACGGTGCCAAATTTTTTAGTTAGATAGGGCGATAAAAGAGATTAAAGTGGCGCAATATAATTATGGTAAGAGGAGTGTAAAAATTAAGCTAATGCATTTTTTTGTCAGCCTCGTCAGCTCCCGCCCGATGAGGTGCAAAATTTCAAATTGATTGAGATCGCCCATTTTGGTGCGAGGCATCTTTACACACTGGACATAAACAGTCGGTGTTCACCCAACCATGATTAAAAATTTGATTATGTAATTGGCACCCGATCGATATGGTTATGAAGCATCTGTAAGTGTAGATATGAATGAATCTTTAACAGCCATTTCAAGTGTTAAGTTTTTATTCATACATTCTGCACACGGTAGTCGTCTCGTCATGAACCAAAGCAATTGA
>BQKZ01010008.1:2512-20210 GCA_036244855.1 Temnopleurus reevesii | reverse complement strand
TCCATTTTAAAATTTCTGTATGAACCCTGTTTACACCCCCTTTTTTTCTTCCCTGCAGGCTTCTTTGATATCTCTGAACCTGGTGAAGATCAGTTCACATGCACGCAGACCGTTGACACATACAGCATCCAACTCTTAGAAGCATTCCTGTTTGCAGTGGACATGATCAACAACAATAATACCATCCTCCCGAACATGCGCCTTGGCGCTGTGGGTTTCGACACCTGCGGAAGTGCGGACAAAGCCCGCAGAGAGGTCGCCAACTATGTCGGCGGGACGGTCGAGTATCGGACGGGGTATTTCCCCAGCAAGGCTAGTGTCGCAGGGATCATTGGCGGGCAAACAAGCGATACTTCCGTTGCGATTGCGGATGTTCTTAATAGTCTGATGGTGAACCAGATCAGCTATGGTGCATCCACTACGGAGTTGAGCGATGATGAAGAGTATCCTTACTTCCTTCGGACACTGCCGTCAGATACTGAACTAGCTAAAGCGATGATTGATCTGATTTCGAACTACAACTGGGATTACGTTTCCGTTGTATTCTCTGAAAATGCCTACGGGAGGGATATATATGAGGAATTCGGGAAGTATGCGCAGGACGGAGGGATTTGCATCGCAATGGCTTTAGGGGTGCCAGCAACCGGTGTAGTGGACTATGATACGATCATCTCTGCGCTGGTTTCAAATCCTCAGTCAAAGGTTGTGGTCATGCTGACGTCAAGCACTCATACGCAGGGCGTCCTAGAGGCTGCAGAAGTGGCAGAAGCCTTCGACCTGCAGTGGATAGGTGGAGATACCTGGGGCAATCGCGAGTCGATAACGACCAGCGCACCCCGAGCTTCCCGTGGCGCCCTCATCATTGACCTCCAGGATACTGTCGTTGAAGGCTTTGAGGAGTTCTTCACCCGGCATACCAGCTACAGCAACAGCCGCAATCCTTGGTGGTATGACTACATCATGGACACTTTCCAGTGCCAGATTAATGGAAGGCCACTCCGTTATGACAATCCCTGCACTACCGGGTTCATCGACTTCTCCAACGTCTACTCCCAAGCCCCGGAAGTGAGCTACATCGTCAATGCAGTCATGGCTTTTGCTGTAGGTGCTGATCAAGCCATAAGGAGCTTGTGCCCGAACTTGATGGAATATGAGATTTGTGAAGACATCTACAGTAACCCTCAAATTCTTCATGAGCATATAAGAAGTGCGAGCTTTCTTGGGCAAGACGGGATGCAGTTCATGTTTGATGAACAAGGAGATGGGGAGCCTCGCTATGACATCATCAACATTGATGACAACCTGAATTATACCAAGGTAGTGATGTTTTGTTTCTTAAAATAATAATGTCAATTATTATTTTAAAGATGACAGGGCACTACAAACCCACTTGCCCGAATGCCCAGGGCAACAAAATTGAGCCATTTGGCAAGTAAATAAGATTGTCACTTTTTTTTAATACCAAAAAAGACATAGAAATTGTGTTTGGGTCATTAATTTGAAAAGCAAGTGGTGCAAAACTTTATTGTCGCATCATGGATGATAATTATGATTATGAAGATGATGACAATGATTATGATGACATATATGGTAATGATTATGACGATTAGGATAATGATGATGATGATGAAGATGAAGATAATAACGATATAGCTGCTTCTGCTACAACTTATATTTTTTAAAATAATATTCCTATATCATAATAGATCAGAGACAAACCTGAATTTAGGACTCCAGACTATTTTTCCCTCTCTTCTCTTGCTCACCTCTGTTATTTGTTTGTATTTCTGTAACGGGTTCTTGTGGTAATGCCCAGGAAATCAACATTGTCAATAAACTTCCTTTTGTTAGCATGGATTGGTTAATGAGATTCAGTTGCAAGCAGTGCCTTCGAAAACCTTATGAACCAATTTGTCCAGATATTGTATTATTTATTGAGCAAGCTGACGATTTTATTTTATGTGAAAAATTTCTTTGCAATATTACGTTTGGAACATGACGTAATAAACCAAAATCAATTAGTTTTCATTATAGATTGCATAAAAGTAACAATATTTTCTACATCCTTTTGGCAACCAGGTCGGAAAATGGATATCTGGCAACCTCATAATTTCCGGGAATGTCCAGTTCTACAACGACCTTACGGTGGTGAGCATCCCACTAAGTACATGCAGAGGTCGATGTGCCGAGTGTTCGCAAAGCTCGGCTACTCAGCCCACTGCCATCCAGCGAGGGGGAGAGCTGCAGTTGGCAGCACTGTTCGCCGCTCACGATCAACCCCAGGATATCAACACCGATTGCGGTGAGCTGCGTGAGCAGGGCGTTCTGGACGCGGAAGCCTTGCTCTATGCCATTGATCAAATCAACGGTGACAACACGATCCTCCCGGGTGTTACGCTTGGCACCGTCGCACTGGATAGTTGTCAGAGTTTGAGCCGCGGGGTCAGGGAGCTCTCGTCCGTCTTGAGTGGGACGGTCATGGAGGATGACCGATCGTGGTTCCAGCTAGCTGCTGTGCTGACCGGAGGAGGGCCTGATATGGTCAGAAGTACTGCCAGAGTTTCACAGGAATATCAGTACACCCAGGTAAATCCTTTGGCTTATAGCTTATATAAAACTCCTAATTTGATGTCAATATTGATAGCCATTAGGGTATGTAGGCTTTGTAGGCTTTGAATGAGATCATATTGATATGATCTTTCACAACATTGCCCTGGGGAACTAAAATGATTGTCTCAGATATGTAGCAGTCTGACTTGCTCAATAATGGAGGGCCTGATATGGTCAGAAATACTGCCAGAGTTTCACAGGAATATCAATACACCCAGGTAAATCCTTTGGCCTATAGCTCATAGAACGACCACCACACACTACATGACTTTACGCTTATGGTCTTACGACTAATTTTTGCAAACACACTGTAATATGTTGTCTCACGGCCAGGTGCCTGATACTCGAAACTTGATCATGTATCATTACCTCGCCGTGCGACAGCGCATTTTAGGATGCTTCATTATTTGCAAAATTGGTTGTAATGTTGTAAAACTTGAAGTCATGTAGTGTGGATGGCCTTAAATCTCCTAATTGAATATCAATGTAGCCTTTTGTCAAGGCCCTCAACATCGACATCGAAGAACAACAGCTTCGCTCACGCCCCCTTGCGGTAGCGAGCCGAAACAACAAAGCACTTTGAGGCAATATGCTGGCGAATAAAACTGAGGCACGTTGATATTTCCATTTTGCTATGAATAAGAAGGTATCTGGGTCAATTTTATTAAAAAACTGAACATATGCACTGTATAATTTTTTATTAAAAAACTGTATTATGCAAATATTTTTATTTTATGGATTCGTCATGCTGTAGTGGTTCTGACTCTCGCCTTTCAACCCGAGGGTCGTAGGTTCGAATCCCACCCGTGGCGTCAATTTCCTTCAGCAAGAAATTTATCCGCATTGTGCTGCACTCAACCCAGGTGAGGTAAATGGGTACCGGTAGGAAGAAATTCCTTGAATGCAGTGAGCGCCGAATGGTAGCCTTGCTAAAGCCGAGTAATACTGCACAGAGCGCTTAGAAACACTTTAAGCGCTACATAAATTATTATTATTATTTTCTGCAGCTCACAAAGTTATTATATATCTGAAGCATCACCTCTCTCAAAATTAATTCATACTCTTAAATGTTTTATTTTTCTCTGTCAGTTGTCATATTCAGCAGTCACCAACCCATCACCAAATCTGATCAGTGCAACACCGAGCTACGCCGATAAAGCTGATGCGCTGACCAATATTCTTATGCACTATTCGTGGAGCTACGTGGCTACTGTGTATGATGACCAGGATGTGGAACAGAGTTCTTGTGAGTCCACTTTTTAATCCATTGACTACAGGAACTGGGTGGGCCCTGCACAAAGTCTATGGGAATTATGGAATTTAGTAGTCAATGGTTTAAATGTTTTCCTTTACTTGGAGGATTATCCTGCCTATCTAATGGAATGATGCTTGAAATTTATTTTTTATTATTATTTTGCTTTCTATAGACAGGGAAGCCCTTCCAGTGCAAGCGCTGTTCTCCTAAGGGGGGGGGGGGGGGGCTGAATGTTTTGAAATTTGAAATTTAGAGAACATGATATAAATTCTTTCCGAATAATCAAGGTGAATGCCACTTCAATGCTCCTTTGTAAAGTTATTGAAATCGCCACAGGATTGTGAATGTTATGTCCATTCAGTTCAATACACGGCCTACAGATCTATTGTCCATGCTGACCCACTTTATTCAAACCAGAGTAAGTATTTAATATATTCCAAAATATTACATGGAAGAATGCTTGTAGATAAAACTCAAACAAATGTACTCAACAGAGGCATTTGGTTATCATGGTCTCTTGCTGTATAAACATTTTTTCTTTAAGAATTTGTTGCAATCTTGTTAATTTCCATCCACTATAGTCACACATCTGAATTTCTTTGTTTTTGTTTTTGTTATAGTACTGAGCAGATTCCTTGAAACATCTTATGATGCTGATATCTGTGTTGGTGTTTCCGTGGCGATGACTGGCAACAACCTAGCCGCTATTCTTCAACAGATTGAAGATGATGGCAACATCAATGTGGTAGTCGTCTTTGCCAATGCTGCTCAAACCAAAGCTCTCGTCGAAGCAAGCAATGCTAGAGGAGGTCGTAGACTGACGTTTGTCCTGGCTTTCCCTCAGGAATACCCAAGCAGTGATGTCTCTGAAGCCTTTGTAGGATCCTTAGCCCTGTTCAGCCCAGCGCCACCTCTATCCTTCCAGAATTACATCACTTCTCTCAACGCTTTCACGGAAGGCATCAGTCCTTGGTTTGTGGAGTTCATCGAGGATAAGTTTAGCTGCTCCGTCGACAGCAATGCTGCCAACCCTTGCATGGAGTCCAACCGTGCCACCACTCAAGATGTCCTCAATTACGGTGCTGCTTCGGCTGATATCATAGACTCAGTGAGAGCGGTAGCACAAGGTTTACACAGCCTTCTACGGGAGCTCTGTGGCGCAAACTACAATGGACTGTGTGGTAGCTTCATAGAGGCAACGGCTGACCCACAATCCTTACAGGGTGCTATCGCCAATGTGACATTCACCGGGATTGACGGTCAGTCGATCAGTTTGACCAATGGAGTCAGAGTTGGTCAGTTTGATGTTTGGAATGGTCAACAGATGAACGCTGGAAGCAGCTTTGCTCAGGTAATTATCACTTGAAACATGGAAAAAAGAAAAGTGGAGAAATAATCAAATCCATATTCAAACTTTTACCACAGTATAAGAACACTGTTCTTCCTAAAAAAGAAAGAAAGGAGAACGGGGAATATAATATATTATTGTGAAGCTAATTGTATAAAAAAGCGCCTGTGCTGTCTAATCCTGCAAAATTTTTGATTTTTATTGTCTGGCAATAACTATCTCTGACTGTTGCCTTGGTAATGGTCAGAGAATGCATGCTTGTCATTGTGATAATCTCTATGAAACACCTCCCCCATTTGGCGTTGCATATATATCCTTTCATTTGTCAAGGAAGTAAATATCATTTATCTGCTTTAATGTTAAGGCACAAATAAGGGGATTTTAATATGTTTTATAAAGCTATGCCTACATCTACGCAACAACAAACAACGAACAAACAGCTGATGATCCTTTCTCACACTCTATGATAACTCCTGAATCGCACATGAGAAAGGATCACCAGTTTTTTATACAGTTGTGAATTGATCTATGCACAGCTTTATGAAATACAACCCGTAAGTACTATTCCTATGTCATTTCGTGACTGCAACTCCAAAACACTCACAGGTGAAACTGCTGGTAAAACTGTAGACTATAGAAATATGCAGAATTTTGGAAAACCAGTTTATGAATTAATATATTTGCCTGAAAAAAATTATCAAAGAAGACTAGAGTATACAAAATGGGAGACTTGTCATTTTTTTAAATCAACTACTTGAAAATGACAGTTATTTTCTTTGTTTTTTAGTATGATTATTTACATCTTCTGCTCTACTGGTTAAATTTCTCTGGGCAAAAGCAACAGATCTGTGACATCCCAAATATTTGTCCTTACTCTTGATCTTTTCCACAGGTTGGGAGCTGGGATAGGGTTGGCTTGATGTTGCAAACTGGCAGTGTACAGCTGTTTGATGCAGCATCCAACCCGGGTACAGTGCAGTCTACCTGTCCTGCTGGTTCGCCTTGTGAAGGAAGCTGTGCAGTCCCACCCACTAGGCCTCCGACAAGGCAGCCGACAAGTCCACCAACTGATAGAACGACCGTTACCCCTCCAGGACCTGGCAATTCTGTGCCTTTCTCATTGCTTGGCGGCATTCAGTTCTACATCCTAGTTGCCATAGCAGCAGTGGGAGTGGCCATCACGTTGGTGATGATCATCGTCGTGATTTCACGCTGGAGCAATCCATCAGCTCGTGGAATCTCCTCGTTCCTCCATCTCACCCTTCTCCTCGGTATTCTCCTCCTTTTCATCCTTGTCCCCATCAACTCCTCCCCCGTATCCGCCCCAGTCTGCGCCCTCCAGCGAATCATCGTCGGCCTTGGTTACGCCTTTGCATACATCTCCGTCTTCCTCCTCGTCACCCGTCTCTACCGGATCGGCATCCGCGAGCGTCGCATCACGGGGAAACGCCCGTCTTACATCAACAACGCTAGCCAAGCGATGATCTTCTCTGTCTTCATTCTGATCGAAGTTGTCTTCCTTGTACAGTGGTTGGCACAGCAGGCTCCTGGAGACTTCTCCTACGAGACTGTCGAAGGCGTGACCACAAGGTACTGTGGACATACCTCGAAGGATACAGTTCTGAGTCTGCTCTATGTGTACTTGATGATGCTGTTGTCTCTTGTTATCTCACTGCAAGCCTGGTGTTCCATCAAAGTTGTCTTCTCGAGGGAATTTAGTGTATTCATCGCAACCATGTCAGGTAAGTTACACAAAAGTTCTTCCTGGCAAAGCAGACTTAGGGGGTGTTGCTCAAAGGTTGCAATTGATCGTAACTTGCAGTTGAACGGTATGCGCCAATCAAAATCATTGTTTTATGCGCGTCTTGTTAATTGCGCACACCACGCGCGAATGAAAATGCGAGTTACAATTTGAAAAGTTGCAGTTGATTTTGAGCAACACCCTCTTACTGTATCAAAGAGGGATTGTACGGCTTGTAAATTCAGCCATTTTGTGCCATGTCATTCAAACTTTGATCAACTCTAGCCATATTGATGATCTTTAATGCAATACATCATGAGAAAAATCTCAGGATTGTTTTCAAACAATTTAGAAGACTTCTATCGGTTGGGGATAATCAAATGAGACTAAAGTCCAAGCTTCTTCTAACCTTTTGATTTTGCTGAGTAGCTTTTCTCCTCTCCTGAGGAGTTTCTCTAGCCTAAAGAAGTTGTTTGGCAATTTTGTACTCCCTTGTTTCCCATTGAAGAACCTGTGCAAAAAAGACAGAGAGAGAGTAAATTGCCAAACAACTTCATAAGGCTTGAGAAAGTCCTCAGGAGAGAATGAATGTCAGCCTGCAAAATCAAAATGTTTGAAGAAACATGGAACTTAATTTCAACAGTCAACACCTTTGTCCTTACGGTCCTTTATACTGTGACAACCTTGATTTACAAACTACTGCCAAATTTATTCACAAAGCTTTTCATGTTTTCTATCATTATATGGAGTGTGACTTCATGGGAACTAATTTTTTAACTGAAGATTAATCAAAGAAAAATTATTCAGTTGCCAATGTGAAGATGTTTTAGCCATTTCACTACTTATACTTGTGCTTTGAATCTCATGAAAAGGTACTCTATAAATGTAAATTATAACTATTATTATTAAATGATATAATCATTTGTGTTGTGGAATGATTGTAAATGTAGCATGATGTATCTCAGGCAGGCCTTAAGTAAACTTTGAAAGAAAATTGGTAAAGAGCTACATAAGAGTATTTTAATGTTTGTTATTGATGCAGTATGCTAATTGTGTGTGATATGGTAGCTTGGATTATAGCTGCAGTACTGGTAGACATAACTCTCTCTGGATCGGCTTCGAGCATAAATGCCATCATCCAGGCGTTCCTACTCCTCACCATCTTGGTAATCCCAAAAGCCAACTACATTGTACTTCCAACTTGTGACACTTTTCATGTTTATACAATTGTTTATGTTGCAGTTTGTCTGTGTGTAATGGTGGCTTGGATAATTGCTGCAGTACTTGTTGACATAACTCTCTCTGGATTGGCTTCAAGCATAAATGCCATCATCCAGGCGTATCTACTACTCGCCATATTGGTACTCCCAAAAGCCAAGCTGCTCTGTACGGGAAAGCATGATGAGTTCTGGGAGTCAGCCAGCGTCACGTCCAGCGAGTACGGAGGAAATCCACGGCATTCACGAGCAGGTGGTAAGTTTGACATATCTTCAGTTACATTGGTTTTTTTCGAAGCAATTCTTAATACAGTTATAGCAAAAATGTTCTCAACTAAATATTCACTTTATCTTAAAGTCAGTCCGTCATGATCGACAGTACTTCTGGTTGCGAGCGCGCACGGACGGCGTGTTGTGTATTTGAACATTTCCTTGCTTACGCACCTTGCCAAGCTCAGACACTCGGAAAACTTCGTACGAATTTCCGATCCATGATTCCTCCCCTCTTCAGCTTCGATTTTTCTACAAATTTACAAAACACATACGTATGCGATTGCCGAGATGCGAGCCAGCGAAATATAACTTACTCGCTCGATATTCCAGGCTAAAAATGCCATGATTTTTCTGTTCGCCAATATTCGTAATCAAAATGTCAGCGACCAGTTATAGCCACTCCCTTAACGTCATGTCGCACCGCCTTTAAGAAAGTTTTTTCTTCTTAAATTCTACGAATGTTATGATTTTTAGGTTTTATGTGTATGTCTACCTGTTTGTTGAATAAGAAAAAAATAATATTTTACAAACCTTCCCAAATTTGAAATTATACTAATGTTTCATATACAAGCAAATGTATCTGTCCTAAATAAAGGACGTTTGTGTTAAAATAAATGTCCCCATGACCATTATATAAGAATTATATGCAGTAGGTTGAAATGTTAAAGGGGGTAATTAATTGAAACAACTACCTTTGCCTAT
This sequence comes from Temnopleurus reevesii, assembly GCA_036244855.1. NCBI lineage: Eukaryota > Metazoa > Echinodermata > Echinoidea > Temnopleuroida > Temnopleuridae > Temnopleurus > Temnopleurus reevesii. The sequence continues at coordinate 11,064 of BQKZ01010008.1, read as the reverse complement.
CAAACTCTGGCATATTTTTAGGGTAAAGTAACTGTATGATAAAACTTTTTTTTCTCTAAAAGACAATGTTGAAATAAGCTTAATTCAATGTTCCGTTGATACCATTTCGGGGAGGGGGGCAATTTCATCATCTTGAACAAATGATGGAGAAAATTGTTATTTAGCGGCGAGCCAGTAACATGATTGCTTGTGTTCGTCAAATCAGCTAATGAAGCATCCTAGCCATGGTTAGTGCAATACTGCCCGGAACATAAAAAGATCTCTTTCCCTAAATCATAAATCCAGGAACATTTTTGTAAATACATATACCACTAGTTCTTACTTTTAGTAATGTAATAGTCAATATCTTAGCACGCATATATTCTAACATATTCTTGGATTGTTATTTTCATGATTTGGAAGATCACTGTTCACAAGTCTAGCAAATTCTATAATGATTGAAAATTTTAGTGAATTCATGGTCGTGCCATTAGTGAAAACACAAAAATGTTAGCTTATACAGTATTTTACTTTTTATGAATAAAGCATATATGTGAATGAACAACACTGTGATTTCCAATTTGAATTTTTTCCTTTGTAGACTTTGACGGGATTGAAAACTACCCAACCAATGGAGAGAATGCATACGAAGCGCCCATTGATCACGCACACGGAAACCCAGCGTTTGAGAGCACTTTACCAGAAAAATCAATGGATCTCGCCAGCCTCTAAATTGTCTCTTACAGAGATACCAACTGTACCAGAATATACCTAAAATTAATCTTTTGGTTTCAACACAAATAAAAAAAAAATTAAAAAATTAAATCAGAATTTTTGGCTCCAACCTAAAGCCTTACTGTCATATTGCTGAGGAAGGCTGTAGCCAAAAATTTTGAGGTAATTTCTTTGTTGTGTTGCGATCAAAAGTCAAATTTTCAGTATTTTCAACCAACACAGACGAACTTTCACAATCTTTTTGGAATGTGTCAGGGGTTAAACTTTCAATTTGAATGCCGCAGTAGCTTGACCCATTCACGACAGGAACTGTTTTGTAGTTAATTCAATCACTATACCTTTCCTGAATCGGCAACACTAAAAATTTATTCCTCTTTTTCAATGTATATGATAGCAAATGGATTTTTAAAAAAAAAACATTTTGGAAAGTTACAGGCTGTCAATTTGCTTGAAAATAACTAAATTTCAAACATTTATTGTATTGCCAATTTAATGATTTGTCAGAATTTCAGTGATTATTTTCATGTAAAAAATTCTCTGCATCCAGCGGCAAATGGTGACAGAATAAAAATGATCAGATTTAGTGTAGAATTTTTTTCTCTTTCTGCTCATGCATCTGGTATATTTTTTAGAGCACTTCATAAAAAGTTATTGAACCAAAACACAAATTGTGTTCTATCCTGAAAGGGTTAACAAAAGTGAGAGAAATCATGACAACAAGTACTGTACTCGAAAACATTCACTTGTACTGAAAGACTCGAATATACAGTGAAACTTCCTTATAATGAGGTCCTTGGGACCATGAAAATTACCTTGTTATGTCAGGTTCATCACTATATCAGGGGGAAAAAATAAAGAAATTTAAAGAGCTGGTACCAACAAAATCATCTTGTTATAACAGGTATCTCGCCATATCCGACCTCTTTATAACGAGGTTCCACTGTATATGAAAATACACCCTAAGCATATACTGAAACGATTGGTATCTCTTTACAGTGTACTTAATATATTAACCTTTTAGTCCTCAAACCAAGCTGTATTGCTCCTTGAATTGCTCCTCAATACGCCATGCGTCACATGTTTGTCTCTTATAAGAATGGGTCCATCACAGTAAAATGTTGCTTTTATTTTTAAAAAAATGCAGAAAATCAGATAAATGGATAAAAAATACTTAAACCAAATAGATGAAACTAAAAATTTGAGAAAATAGGGCAACTATGAATTCATCATAATTTGAAAGACTTCTAAATTCTATTATTGGCTCTTGTATCCAACAACATTTTTGTACTTGAAAATTTGTGACAGTCAACCATGTCTATCTTTGAAAGCTAGTGGCAGAGTATATATTTATGTGTTATGTTAACAGAAATTTAATTGTACATTTGAGTTTGAAGGATGTAAGTTTTGCACTGAAATAGTCTGTTATTTCACTCTTGGGGTACATTCCATGAAATAATCAATGATTTTATATGTTTGGTCCCCATTTTTATATTTTATTTCACTTAAAGAATAGTGCAACTATGCAAATTATTTTACAGTACTCGAAAGCACTACACGAGCTGCTTTTATACTGAATGAGCTGAAATTATCACGGTGGTTTTATTTGTGCAAATTTTGCGATCCTAGTCTCACAGAAATTTCCACTCAATATGATTTACATTTTATATGTATTGAAAAACTGTCAAAAGCACAAAAATAATAACACGCAAAAATGTCAAAACTAGTCCTGTACGTGAAAATACCTGCACAAGAAAATAATGGCTTATGTAATTAACAAGAAATCATATACAATTGATGACAAGTACAGGTATTTGAATCAAGTCCCAGCTGCACGTACATAATTTATGGAATTCTCGCAGATAATAAAATAAAATTAATTGAGAACGCGTGTGACAATGATCCGCACGCATACAAGCGCACACCAGTACCACGCGCGCAATGTTTACATTTACTTCAATGTTTACACTTTAAGAGATAAAATTGTTGCACCCTGCTTGTTCTTACGTAATATGGGAAATATCACCGTTCTGGTTTCATATTACATTCGGCCTGCGGCCTCATGAAATCTGGAATCAGAAGGGTGATATTTCCCGTATTTCGTGAACAAGCAGGGTGTAACTAATAGTATTGCCTTTTGTCGGTAGCTGGAAGTGCTCCTCAGTACAAATGACCTATATATTAGTGATTCTGTGGATGCAATGTTTCAATTTTTGTTTTAATGCACATCCATATTTTATTCAATGTTTTGAATTGTTTTCAAAATTGTCAAATTGTCTTACAACTTATCTTATTATTCATATTGTATATTGTCACAAATGTAATTTTTATATTGTTACTTGATGTGTAATGTCTTTCAATATAAAACAGAAGGACGAACAATGATCACATATATTTTTTTATATGTTTTTGATAACAATCTTTATTGCTAAGTAATTCATAATGAATTATACAAATAGGTAGATTACATTTACCGTTGTAGTACAAAAATAAGGCACATATATAAATATATTCTTGCTTTAGTGTCCAAAAAAGTTAAGTCTCAAATCACTGCTATTTTATGAGGCTTTTGATTCAAACTTTTTCTGTATTGTTACAGTCATATCATATGCTCATGTACAGTGTATTTCTCATTACATGTGTATTGTTACATTACAGCAGTGTTATTCATTTTAATGAAATATAGAACATTAAAAATGTGTACAGTTGCTTATTATAATGAGCACTGTTGTAACTAACTCTTGTTATAACAAGGTGATTTGGGAATCCCATTTTATCATTGTATTCTCAGTATTGCATTTCAGCCCTGATAAAAGTAGGCTTTAAAGCAAAGGTGTAATTTCACTGGTCACAAAGACCTCATCAAAAGTAGGCTCGACTGTACTAATTTTTTTGTCATGCTATGGGGGGTGTTGTTCAAAAGTTGCAATTGATCGCAAGTTGCAGTTGATCGGAACGCGCCAATCAAAATCATTGTTTTATGCACGTCTTGTTAAATGCTTATACTGTGTGCGAATGAAAATGCGTGTTGCAATTTTCAAAGTTGCAGTTGATTTGCAGTTGATTTTTAGCAACACCCCATATGTCATATTATAAAACTCTCTCTGAAAGAACAAGATATCAAATATCTTGGAATGACAAATGCATCCTTGGAGCATATGGATAAATCTGCACTTGTGCAAATTTATCATATATTGATCTATTTTCCATGTATTTATCCATATGCTCCAACAGTAAATACAGGATTTATAAACTTAAATCAGAATTCATAGTCAATCTATGATTTTTATCGTGCAAAATTCAGACAACATGGAAGTGTCTATTTTGAAGTTTTTCATCGTTTTTAGAATTTAAAAAAATTATAGAAATAAAAAAAACTATACATTTTGTACATTTGTTTTTTGTTACTTTACTTTATATTCTTTTTCTTTTAATAAGGCAAGAAAAGATTTCTTTAGTATACATTACAAAGGAGGTAGCACTTCTTAATTGTGCCAAATCACTTATTTGCTTGCCTGATTTGACTGAAATAGTTTAAGCTTTGATACTGAAATTATTACTTTTTACAACTCATTAGCCCCCCCCCCAAAAAAAAAAAAATAGTTGGATGCCCAATAATGACTTTTTGAAAAATTGGTCAGCCGGAAAAGGGTCTTTTTTATTTATTCTTTTTAATTTTGGGAACAGATTTCATGTAGAAAATAAGACTTAGAATAGAATAAAATGCGCTAGAACGTCTGAAAATGACTTGTTTATGTTTGTTTATAATTTCACCTGAAATGACTTTTTCAGATTATATTTCTTATGTTCTTTAATTTTACTGCGATTTTCTTACATTTAGTGAAAAGCCAAAATAAAAAAAAGAGTCAAAATTTTGAGGTAGAGTAAATCCAAACAATTTTTTTTTGCCCAATGGCTCTAATAATTGCAGGATATTTTAACAGATGTTTATCAAACTTGGATGAAGTACCTGATATACATGTTTATCATATAAAATGATGTAAACAGATAAATTCTTCTTAAGTTGCAAATAACTTGCACAATTTATAGGAGGTAGATATACAAGTAAAATCAGGTAGATGTAGATTTGCATAATGGAACAAATTTTAAAGAGTAAAAGTAAGATACTGTATTCAGTTCTGACAACCTGTTTTGAAATTCATGATATCGAACCATATTCTGAAAGCTATCTGTTTGGTTTAATAAGGATCAAAATGTTATGCGTATTTGGCATACTAAACAGACAAAATAAAATATATTAAAGAATATACTGGCATGACTATACTGGCATTATCATATCCCATTGACTATTGGAGCCGGGTAGTCCTTGCACAAAGTCTGTGGGAATTACAGAATTCAGTAGTCAAAGGGATAAATTCATTCTTTTTCAATGATTATGAGGTAGATGACTATATACCGTATAATGTACTTTTGTATCTGCATACAATAAACAATGTAGAAAATTTTAAGAGTGTCAAACATTGTTTTTATACACGTCTGAAACTGTAACCCTGAATGTGTTGCCTTTGATAATGCACAAACATAATCAAACAATCCTTATTTTCAGTCTCATGATGCTTGTTTGAAATCAACATCAACAAAAAAAATAAAATATACTAGTTTATTACTTCACTTTCAAATCATTTAGTCAGTAAATGAAGTACTGTATAAGCCAATATTTTAGCGTACAGATATTTTCGCGATTTCAGACCAGTTTGAAACATTGGCGTGTTGTTATTTTCACGATTTCGACAGTGTTTGTACACAAATGAATGGGCAAGATATAGAGTGTAAATTTTCGCGCATCCATAACCGCGAAATTAGCGAAAATTACACCATCGCGAAAATTTCAGCTTATACAGTACGCTACTGAAAAAATGTTGGTTTGTAATTTTTACACTCCATTATGAGCTAACTATTTAAAATGTTTAGTGGAATGAAAGACATCATGAAACAACTGACATCACTCATGTTGGAAAATGATTACAGACAGTTGTAGTTTTGTACTTCCAAATAGATAACAACTAATTAAACCGATAGACCATTTTTGGGAGGAGGGCGCTTCAGATATTTAACTAGTTTGCAAGCTGCAGTAGGATTATTACCATAATGCAGTTTTTCAATAGTAAATTAGAGCATGTTCATAGTTAGTTTGAATGAAATCGACCTAGAAATGGCTTAATTATCGCAAAATAAAAAATCATGCTGCGGTCGTTCTCCCTTACACAACATGCTTCATGTACAAAATGAACGCGAACTCACACACTGCAGACAATACCACCGATCGCACCGCCCATTTCAGGCCGACGCTCCCCTGTGCGAAAGCACTTAGCACACCGTAGGAATAATGGCTGATTGACGTGTTCGATGTGAAATACACAGAATACGAGCACAAATGTACTCCTAATATCCTACACAGATATATTTAGGCATGTAAAGCAACTTGCGAATACATCAGCTCGTTTAACATCTCGTTTAACACCACTTTCTGCATCCCGGTCATTACGAATCTATACCTAACTTTTTTGCACAGTGCAATACCTAGCTTTTTGTGACTTAAGGCCATTGCACACAGGTACTTGAAACTAGATCAAGTATCAAGTATCAATCGTATTACAGCATGTTTCAGTACAGTGGAACCTCGTTATAAAGAGGTCGGATATAGCGAGATACCTGTTATAACAAGATGTTTTTTGGCCGGGTCCCAGCTCTCTAATATAGTTCTTTGTTTTCTTACCCTGATATAGTGAGGAACCTGATATAATAAGATAATTTTCATGGTCCCAAGGACCTCGTTATAAAGCGGTTTCACTGTATTTGTAAAATTGATGTGAAGGTTGTACAACAAAAAATCATGTGGTGTGCGGTGGCCTTTATTGTGATCTAAATTTGTGTGGATTTGTAATACCCTGTACATGTAGTTCATTCATTCATATGCATAACCCTTGAACTTCCTTCTCGTACTCTCTTTATCTATCTAAATAGTTTTATATCATACAATGTATCTACACTTTTATAGGTATTTGTTAGACTAAAGGAGGCTTCCACAAAATGTCCCATACGACATGGAAAAATACATCATTTTCCATCATAGAGACCTTTGCCCCTTTAAACACCAAGATTTGCAAATGATCGCTATCGAAAACAGCCAATCAAGATCTTCCTTACATGCGCTTTTTGTTCAATAAAGTGACCAGTAACCAATCAGGATTGCTCCTTCAAATTAGTGATTAATTGCAAACCATTGTTGTTGTTTTTATCAGCTGCAGTGTTATTCACATTTAAATTTGGACCTTGTGCATATTCTGGAATGGTTTGCATCTATAGATTTACCTATCTATAATCGCTAATGAAAACGGCCAATCAAGATCTTCCTTACATGCGCTTTTTGTTCAATGGAGTGACCAGTAACCAATCAGAATTGCTCTTTTAAATTTAGCGATTAATTGCACACCTTTGTTATTTGTTCAGCTGCTGTGTTATTCATATTTAAATTTTGATCTCATGCATATTCCAACATGGTTGGCGTCTCTGCATCTATTTTACTTATCTATATAATTAAAGACACTGTTTAACATTGCGGTTGCACAATTTAAAAAATTCTCAAACCAAGCTGTCTGTCCTATCTAAATATATTCAGATAGATGAAAAATCAACAGCGGATGCAAAAATAAAGAAAGTTATACATGCACTTATCAAGATATCTATGGACATTGGATTAAAGCGTAGGACCCACGCATTCATTCCAGTACAAAGCCTATGGAGGCGACGTTTTACATTTTCGTTTGTTTAAAGCACTAAACATTGATTTTAACGCCTGATATTTTCCCAATTTAGCTTATATGCACCATCAATCTTTCAGATAACGTCTATCATCTGGCAGTTGAGAATTTTTAAAATGAAAACAATGTTAAACAATGGCATTAAGGTGATCTAAAGTTTATCATCGAAAATTTGGTGGATCTGTAAAATAGTCATACCTTGATATTGCAGAGACACTGCTGCTACATAATGCCCACATCATATACATTTAAGAGATGCCAACTGTTCTGGAATATGTATAACAATAGAAATTAAAGTGTGAAATCACCAAACAGCTGAACCAAATAAATTTCTCATGAGAGAACACAAGATAACTATTCCCATTTGCTTCTGCTCTTCCCAAAATATTACACAATTTAATTTCTATCGCGCATATTCCGGAACGGTTGGCATCTCTGTATACTCCACTAAATAAAATCCATAACATCTTTCTCTCCCTTCCTCTATCTTCATCCCATCTACAGAAGTGCCAACCATTCCAGGGGCCTGTAACATAAAAGAGATGCAATTAATCTTGCAATTAATTGCATCTCTGTGATACACATTTTGCCATAGACTTACGATAAATATTTATTGCAATTTTAAATGCATCTTTTATGTTACAGGCCCCAGAATATGTATGAGATGTATTTTAAAATTAATTCAAGACACAAGTCAATGGCTGAGCGTATGATTATTGTTGTCCTGTTTGCTCTCACTTTCTTTCAGCTATGGTGTTATTCACATTTAAATTGTTATCTCATGCATATTCATGCATAAAATGAACGGTTGGAATGGTTGGCATCTCTGTATCTACATCTACATCTATCTAATACACTAATAATCTAATCTAATAAATATCCAGGTCCAATATTTGCTCGTTATTATGTTGAAAATACCTCAGTTTCAAGCCGTGAAACGTTAAAATCCTCCAAAAATTGGATGGGGCAAAGCATAAAGCTATTGGATAAAACCTGAACTGGAAGATCAGTCAAAATACTTATTTTTCAACATTAGAACATGAATTAGATAAACAAAAC
>BQKZ01010007.1:0-20306 GCA_036244855.1 Temnopleurus reevesii | reverse complement strand
TTTCTTTAATTCAATGGACATTCTTGAGTTGGAAACTTTGGCACAATCTTTGTTGGCAACATTAAGAACGTCCAATTAATTATGTACACACAATTTTACATTCCCCTATCTTTCAAGAAATGTATACAATTTTGAGGTTTTAATATAATAATATACGGTAGTCACATCAATTCTGCAAGCATTTCAGAATGAATAATTGTGATTCCTAATTTGAAATATGTTATTGTTCCATTTTAAATAAATTCACGTACAAGGTCAATGTGCAATACTTTGCCTAATAGTAAGTAAAGTTGACAATTAGCCTGATAATACCAAGGAAAATTTTCCTCAAAAGTTGGTTGGTTGACTTTGTATCTTTTAAGACCCCTCCAATCAAATAATACTATTGATGATTGTTTCTGGGGGAAAATAACGCGTGGGTTGCAGACGAAACCTCAGATCATTGACTAGAAAGTCGCACCCCGCGAATAAATACGCAATAAATTCATAAATTCAGGGTTCGACCACCGAGAGTGGATATCGATGTGAAATATGATACCACATCTTTCACTTTTGGTTTATTGTTATTTTAGAAAAGAGTTCAGGTTTGCAATTCCTGCCATTCTATAACTGCTCTTGATAAAACATATAATGTGTCGAATACGGGAAGTCAAATGTTTGCTTGTAAAAGTCAAAGGAGTAACATTTTCCTCCCCCCAATCATCTTAAAATATCCGGATGTGGCATCAAAATTCCTTAAATCGTTCTCATTTATCTACTCGTATTCTGCTAATTCATTTACCACTCGTGGGATGGAATATGTTTTCATTTGGTTCATACGCCCACTAGACAAAACATACAAAACACAAACTGGTAGGAAACATAATCTAGATGTAAAAATACAATATCAAGTTTTATATACTCTAATACACTAACATACCACAGAAAATAAATATCTGATGAAAAAAAGTAGCTAGAAATTACGAATCAGATTACAAAACAATACCCTAAAATATCCAAACTTGAAAGATATACATCTATTTAAAGGAATAAATTGGATTCCGAATAATAAAATGAAAAGGAATTTATGATAGGTGTGAACTAGCAGTCTTTGAATGCGGTTGTCATATTTTATGAGAGCAGGTATCTGGATATGTGTAACATGATTGGTGTGTAAAGTTTTACCAAGATAATTAGCAAAATGTCTTTATTCCAGAAACATTAATGCAGATTTAATCATTCATCACAAGCGTTCATCTTATTATGTGTTGATAATTAGCTTGTTAGCTTAATCAAAAGAGAGTGAAACATTCGACAGATCGTTAGTATTTTTTTTTATCTATTACTTCAGGGTTTTTTTTTCTCAATAAAATAAGCACCGAGCATAAGCATAAAGAAGTATTCTACAATGAGCTGATCAGAAATATCATTTCCATATACAAGAAAAAATGCGGCCCAATTACAGAGCCCTGAGGTACACCGCAATTAACAACACATATTGATGGACCCAAATAATCAATTCTCGGGATATCAGGTTTCAATAAAAAAAGGCAGGAATGCGGAAGAACATAAATCTCGTCAAAATCACGAAAATTCTTTTTTTTTTTGCATCCTAATGCTCGTAAAATTCGCAAACATTACAAAGAAGTTAAAAATGTTCTCGTAATTTTATTTCTCTCCTTCTACACAAATAAAGGCATTGGTCAAATACTTGTAATTAATCTGCAACTCATTATTTTGGATTCAAATAGATTCATTATATTTTGACAGGCAAATGAGGACATTTTCTAATACCAAGGCTGGGCAAAAATTTACCAGACACTGAACAGTTTACTGCCTACACCAATGTTGATTAAAGTTTGTCCAACATAAGCAAAATTTGAAAATAAGTTGGACATACTTTTTTTCCAATAGTTGTGCTCACACTCTGTTGCCTATGATGATAATGCAAGGTCAATATTATCGAACAATCTTAGAGTGTTTCCAAACAAGTATACAATAAAAAAATTATCATCAGGTGCAAAGATAGCTGTCTATTTAATTTTGAACCTATTGTTTTTGGAGTGTAAAAATTACACTTGGCATAAAAAGCCTGCTTCTAACCAAATAGATCCTTCATATCTACTATTGAACCGTTTTGAATGAGGATTTGAACCAAAATACGACCTTAATCCATGCCACATATTCCGACTGAATATTTTGAAACACGGGCATTGCCCAATAATTAACCAGGGATGAGGTCAGAAAAGGGGAAAACGGTACATAATGATGCCGCCTAAATACACAACATTTGCACAAAATTTGGATTTCGACATTTCTTATTGACGGTGGAAAACTACATTTGCACACATTGCTGTTATGCTTACGACTTGTTGTGTACCTCGGATATGCCAAAATAATCACCTCTATGAAGTATTCTGGTCGAATGTAGTCCAGAATATTTAATTCAAATAAAAATCTATTCTATCATAATTCATCTTGATACTAACGGTATCGCGATACTCGTAGCGTATTACCACCAGAGAGTATGTAAATACTGTTGGATTACCACACACACACACACACAAAAAGAGCACATACAGTGTGCACTTCAATACACTGCCACACCATGCGGAATACGCCCTGAGAGAAATTCTTGCGCTATTGGTCAACGAGGGGTCAACGGCTGTTTTGAATTTCGAACGCACTCTCCATTAATTCGAGGCCCGAATGAAACAATTGTTATTGGAATAACTATAAATGCGCTTATCATGACCAATCTTTGTGCTTACTTGATTGGTGATAAGTTCTAACATTTAGTACTCTTCAACATAACACAACAATCTTGGAAAGTCAAATTTTAGGCTGAAAAAAGAAGAATTCTACCTTTAAAGGATCCTTTAGGAATACATTTAGAGGATGTGGGGACAAATTCCCGAAATACCGCACCCGGCTACTGTATTTTTATAAAACCTGGGCGCCTCCGAAAACACATTATGTTGTTGGCACATCGTAAAAAATCACCACATTGCTTGGATAATAATGGCGCATTAACCCAGTAACTAAATATGGTGTATCTATATCGTTATAAATATATTTGTGTTAATTTTGCACACGATTCAAGCATCCGACCAAGCTGAATCTGGTGTAGAATTTTGAATACTGTGGAAAACAGGTATTTTTTTTACGTTGCCATTTTTAATACGATGCGAAAATATTAGAGAACTCTGTAAATAGTAAAATATTGGGAGACAAAATTACATGCAAATCAAAGTAATTGATTATAATTCATCATTTCATGTGCCTAAAAGTGATCTACAAAAACATCCAATGAAAGTAGTGATATAATATGGATACAGTTTTCTAATATTTCATGAATATTATAAAACTAAAAGCCCCGGTCACATAGGATCCCGGAAGCAACACGATCCACCCCGACTCTTTGTTAATTGACAGTTAACTGCCTCAGAATAACGAATCGGGGTGAATCATGTTGCTTCCGGGGTCCTATGTGACCGGGGCTTTATGATTCATAATCCAAATAAATCTATTTTAAAATAAATAACTTCATTAGAGGCAGTTTAAGCTCTCTACATTCTTTTTGTTAAAAATAACAAATTATTCATCAACCCAACAAAAAAGAGCAATTAATGTTCATGTACATTGTATGCAATATTGATAAAGGCTTCTGATAGAATATTGATATAGGCTCTTGATAGAATATTGATAAAAAGGCTAAATTCACGTTTTGCCTATTATTTTCTTATTTTCTTAAAATATGTGGATTTCATTTCAAACAAAACTTGTTTTAATTTCAATCTCCCCAAAGTCATGTGTTAAATCATTTCCTGTTTCTGATTTCTGTTTTATATTTACTTTTCAGACCAATGGTGGCGCTATTATGATATTTTCATAATTTTCATTAGATTCCTATGATGCGACATTTATGACGAACCATGTGATGTATTTAATTTCTCAGTTATTAGAGAATTTCTTTAGAATGTTATTTATCCATTACATTGGAGGAATGTGAAAATTAGACTAGCTTGTTCTAGGCCATTTTCTGCATATAGCAAACACCAGGGGCCTGGAACATAAGATGCGATTAGACTACGAGAAATGTTACCGTTATCGTCTCCTTACGATGAATATAATCATAAGTCTATGGCAAAAAGTGTACCACAGAAAATAATTTTCAAGTATATTTTTTGTTACAGATTGAAGCACTTCCGCTAGCGTTCATGTGCGACAAGCGCAAGCTGAATACACGGTAAACCAAGCGTATTCCATTTTCTTTCTATATTTTTTTTAAAGCTATAAATTAAAACGTGAGCCTTATCCTTCAGTATATTATTGCTTCGTATATCCACTCTAAATAAAGAAAAAATCCAGTCTGTACATGCATTTTGCACCGACCTCGATCCTGCCGGCTCTGCTGACGTTAGAATTGCAGAGGGAAAACGCTTGGCAGACGTTGAAGGTGTACGACTGGCGGTGGACATATGTGCATGCGTTAGCGTCAGATAAGAGTTGTTACTTGTGGGCGGCTACGAGACCAGCCCCTGATTCGTTTATACTCGGTGTCAACATGCTCAAAGATACTAGATCTGTCCATGGCACACGACATTGGCCAATTTGGCAAAATACTTTGGGGAAGTAACTTATGTTGGATATGTTGCTAGAAAAGCAGTTCCTCGGCACGTACTAATCGAATCTTTTTTTTAATAAAAGATATGGAAAATGCGCGTTTCAATTTGCAATTGATGTTCAGTTGATTTGCGATAATTGTAACTTTCTAGCATCACCCTGACAGACTGTTAACTATGTTGAATAATTTATTTCTTACCTATTAAAAATCTTGCATCAGAATAAAAGTTGTAAACAAGCATTATCCTTGAATAATTCAGGATTTAAAACTGCATCCTTTCAGTACCTTGGCTGTTAGTCCCGACATTATCAATCCACTTCCACTTCTTTCCATTCCGTTTGCAAAAATGCTAAACATACATGGATATTTCCAGTTTGTTGGCATTTTAAAGTCGATTTAAGTCGTAAAATATGCGTGACATCGCAGGAGTTCAATAACACGATTATTCAGCGCTGGTCATCACACTAATCGGCCTAATCCCACAGATTGGCATACAACAGTACAACTGTCTTTCTCTGCTAAATCTCACGGGAGCTAGCGGAACGTTGTGGGACTTCGAAGAAAGGCCCAGAAAGATGGCTGATTAGCCATATCTCATGGACACCCGGATTAATCTACCTCAACTTGATATGGTTTGGATAATCACCGGTTTAGGCTTTGTAACGGCGCCTGCATGTGCTTTATATTGTTTTATCGGTAATTCATGCATGTAATGTTGTGACCTAACATAACGTTTATCTTGTTAATACCCGATGGATGTGACGTGTCACGTTGGTAACGAAAATGTTTGTCGTCGATGGTGCAAAACGTTTTATGAGAGTGACGTCATACAAAGCATTGGACTCTCTATCCCTCCATTACATGGAAATCGACGACTTGCAGATCATGTGGATGCCGAAAATATTTGCCAACGGATGTTCTACATCGTCCGTGTTTTAACGAAGTGACAGGATCCAGAGGGTATTGTTACAAGAGATGGGTTACACATCCATTGAAATGCGTTCTATATAATTAATATGTTGGTAGATAGGATGCTCGTTGAGTTGGCGCTATGTCGGGATTTCTTTGTCTTCATGCAATAATTCCATTTGGCTCCCGCCACTTTGTGAAAATACGGACGATATGAGAGTGTGACATGATGCGAAGAATTGAAATTTTTATCCATCTATGGTATTCTCAACATGACCACTTACAATCGCAAGTATGGTGCGATTGTCGATGCTGATTGGTTGTTCCACAACGTTGTCCTAAAAGTTATCGAGAACGGCAAAATATATGGTAAGTTTTATCTTACGGGACCCTGTTTTTAGCGCCCATATAGAATGTTAATAAAGATGGTATATTCCAATCACCTTTCTCATACTTGTGCCGATAAAGGCGCCCGTTGAGTGATGGTGATGTTTCCATTAGACACATATCTTAGTATGCCTCATTACAAATCCAATTAGTAATGTAATGCATGTACATAAAATACTTAATTCTGCTCTTTACAATGACTAATATCGGCGGGAATCTATAGAGAAAATTGGCAGCTTTGGTCAAAGCTACACAAAACTCCAAACCTTAGACTAACACAGGAACATTGCTAAAAGTTGGTTCTATATGTGGAGATATATAATAACGGATTGAATATTTATTTGTTTATTTGTTTATTTATTTATTGATCAATATTTTAGCAGGATGCCCTCACAACAAGATGTTGGTATCACGAGGGGTCCTGCATAATATTGACGAGCAATACATGTCCGACCGCACGTATAACTCTTATACTGACGTTAAATCCAAAAACAACAACAACAACCACATTTTTGGTGACTTCCTCATAATTTCAGACAGTTTATGATCGATCCTTGATGGTGCGAAACAACATTACTGACAAACATACCTCTGTGACTGATTACAAAACAAGAGTTCAAGAGCTAAAATAGCGGTATGAGTGCTTGAAAATTCAAATACTATAGAGAGGTCTACTTGGCATGTGCATGACTTTCGCAAACACTCGTAAAAAAGGGTTCACTAAACAACGAAAGAACATAAACAAAGACACTGCATCATTAAATGAGCCAATCGTGACGAAAGAAATAAAAAAGAAATTTTGGTTCACCATAAACATTTGGTCGAATGTTGACACGATTTCAGGAATATACAGTAAGAAACCAAAAGTAGACAAAAACATCTCCCTTCAAGCCTTTGCGATGGATATAAGCACACAAGAAGAAATTCCTTTCCCATTAGTTCTTCAAATATACCATAAATAAGTTATGTGTGTTACCTTTTTGCAGAACAGATTGAAGTGAATCGAACTTGATCTTTCTGCTAGAGTCAGTGTGAAGACTTGAATTGGACTTTGATTATTTTGTCCAATTTCTGTCTTTTCATTTCACCGTGATATTCATCCCCCTTGATTATTTGAACTTTTTATGATCCCATGAATACCATTTCATCATTCATAATACCGCTAGAATACATGCAATGCAAAATGGTATGCCCTGATTATTCCATCTCCCTGCACACCTAGGAATGAAGGTGCAACTTTGCACCTTTAAGGATGCAAACAAATGCAACACTGGAAGCATCGTTTGGGGTGCAATATTGCACCTTTTTGGTTAAAAAATGTATGACTTTGCATTCTGTGAGGTGCTTAGAGGATTCGAACCCGCGCTATTTTGACGAAGTGACTTGTTTCGGGGATCGTTCGGTTATGACTTATCCGATTGTGCCATTTTCCATGCACAAACCAAGGCGACTTTAAAAGATATCAAAACAATGTCTCCATAACATGACACAGTGTTCGCTTGAGCGTACTAACAATTCTAATGTCACAATGTCGCTCGATTAATAAGTGCAGATAGACAGCTCAGTCGGTAAATCTTCTGTCTTTGAATGATGCGATCCTTCATGGCGCAGCTAGGTTCGTCCCTCTGCTGCCATTTTTCTAAAATATTTTGCTAATTCTTGCATACTGATGAAAAGGAGCGATATTACTCCTTTCTGAGAGATATGTAATATTGCTCCATAAAGGGTGCTCGCAAGGCCATTTGCAAGTTGCAAAATTGCAGCTGTTTTACTTGGTGCGTGGTAAACCAAATATCAAAACAAACTCTGAAATGATTTCTAAAACTTAAAAGAAAGGATCATATTTGATGGTAAAATATTATGCAAATTCTTGCATAGTGAGTAAAAGGAGCGATATTACACCTTTCTGAGAGAAATGTAATATTGCTCCAAAAAGGGTGCTCGCAAGGCCAGTTGCAAGGTGCAAAATTGCAGCCGTTTTACTTGGTGCGTGGTAAACCAAAGATCGAAACAAACTCTGGAATGATTTCTAAAACTTGAAAGAAAGGATCATGTTTGCTGGTAAAATATAGTGAGTTAAAGGAGCGATATTACACCTTTCTGAGAGAAATGTAATAATGGTCTCGATCGAAAGGATGCTTGTAGTGTTAGTTGAGAGATGCAAAATTGCAGCCGTTTTACTTGGTGCGTGTTAAACCAAAGATCGAAACAAACTCTGAAATGGTTTCTAAAACTTCGAAGAAAGGATCATGTTTGATGGTCCGTGATGCAATTCAAGGACAACCCATTAAAGATTAATCATGCTCATTAGACACAAACGTTTATTATGATGCTCCAGTTTGGGCGGGAAAATGTAAACGAATCAATGAAATGTGATTGATTTTTAATCCTTCAAACACCCCTGCAGAGAGTTGAGACAATACCCCATGGGCACCAACGGAATTTCACATTTCCTGCGAATGTAGTTCAATTAATGTGAGACTTTGCATTTCACAAAAAGTGAAATACGGTAAAAATGATGCGAACAGAAGCACCAGTGTGAACAAATTAGCGCAAGATCCTTGAAGGCAACGACTTACCAAATTCAGTCGGTGCTATAATCATAATTCTCAACCTTTGGCTAAGACAGGAATTGAATATGTTCATTGGTACAAGATACAAATTAATCTAACTGCGATAAAATATAGTCATCCGGCCGGCATAAGTCTTAACAGCAACGTGCGATATGCAGATTTTTTTGCTGGGACATTCGGCGACTAGAGCGTTATCGTTTCACTCGCCCAAAGCCACGAGCTTCCTGAGCACCTATTTCTTTTCACTCTGTTTTGCTATTGAATGTGTGTTCTATTCTGTCATACAATCAGCTATTCTCAAATTCAATTACACATCTAAACCTGCTTTGCGTTGATTTGACATTGTTAAAATATGCCTTTAAAGAAGTGGGTTTTTTTATGAAGTGGATCACTCTATGGACCCCAATGGAATATACCTTGGAGCTAAAAATTGGAGGAAAAAAATGAGAGAGAATGTGATAGACGCAGATTCCAAACAAAATGTTAACGTTTTGTCATGTCTGACGTTCCTGTTCATTACGGTAACACTTTAGAGCCGACTCACACTTTTGAGTTTTTTGCCTGCGTCGACCCAGCATTTTTGAAAATTAAAAACGCTCCCTGGACACACAAAGACTCAGGTCATACGGTAAACTGACGTTCGGTGTACGCTCCTTTAGCGCAAGCCAAAACGTCAGTTCATCGCTGATCAACGTATACTGTGCAATCGGGAGCGTTTTCATTTGATTGAAAAACGTTGGAACGACGCAGGCTATAAACGCAAAGGTGTAAGTCGGCCTTTAGGAAAAGACTACAGCAGGTCGGGGTAACCCTGGATGGTAAATTGCCATCTCGCCCAATGCCATCTCGTCCAATGACCGTTTCGTCCAAACGCGCTTCGTCCAACATTACTTCGTCTACAAACATTTCGTCCAATGAGCATTTCGTCCAATTGCCGCTTTGTCCAGTAACCAATTTGTCTAATATCCCGTTCGTCCAATAGCCATTTCGTCCAATAACCATATGGTCTATCTGCCTATTCGTCCAATCATCATGTGGTCTAGTCCTACTTCGTCCAATTACCGCTTTGTTTAGTGTCACTTTATCGTATCATCAGGTTGTCCAGATTGGACGAAGTGATGTTAGCCCAAATGGCTATTGGACGAATAGATTATTGGACCAAATGTTAATAGACAAAATGGCTATTGGACGAACAGGATATTGGACAAACTAAACTGGTTATTGGACAAAGCGGCTATTGGACGAAATAAATATTGGACAAAACGATAATTGGACGACCTTATGTTAGACGAAGCGCGTTTGGACGAAACGGTCATTGGACGAGATGCCATTGGACGAGATGGGGATAAACCCCCTGGATCATATACCACTAAATATGCCAGGTGACACAATTTTCGTCAGGTGACCCCTGATATTTTTATCGTTAAAAGAAATAATAATGTAAAATAAATGGCACATCTGCAAGCATTGTTTTTCATATGAGCATTACAAGGAAATGTTGGTGGTTCAGATGAGCATGGGATGGCATTAAGAGAGATTTTAGGGCTATATGTCTTGTGCAAGACCTCATATCCCATCACGAAAATTTAGAGACCCTTTTGTGAGAAAATGAACTGGATGACCACCGTTCATATTTCATGAGGACAACGGAATTAATATTATCTACTAAAACATTTCGTGTCTGTAGTTCGCCAACTCAAGCGGCCTGGGGTGCAAATCAAAATGGATCGTCCGATTTTGCTCAAATGTTCACAATTACATCATCGTATTTTTCCATTCATTGACAGCACATCACTGTTTGGCCGCATCTAGTGTAATATTTCGAAAGGCAGGTAAACATGGTAAAAGCTCACAGGCTTCACCCTTCGGAAAAAAAAATTCCAAGGTAATTTACAGATCAATAATTCACGGGGTACATAATAGAGATACGATTGATTTTCAACTAATCGTATCTCTGTGGTACACGTTTTGCCATAGACTTACGATTAATTTTTATCGTAAGTTTAATTTTATCTTTTATGCTACATGCCCCATGATGCGTTTAGATGCACATACATCTTGGTATAGTTGAATATCAATGTATTCATACAGAATGAATCAGATCGTACGGTAGTTAAGCATAATTTTACTTGCAACAATATCTATACTTACAGAAAACGAAGTAATCTCCTTTCATATCATACCGAATTGATATAATTGCATGGTAAATGAATGTCGACGACCGTCGCTCCTAAATGCTCTTTCGTCATGATTGCCCAAACTTAAATAATCGCGGGTGTATCTACTCAACGTGAATATTCAGAACTGAATGATAGACGCCTCAAAACTTACATTCCCGTCCACACTCTTCTCAGCGAACATTATGCTATTGTACATGTTGTACAAAGCTATTAAGTTCGAGCACCCCGATCGGATGGATGTCGGAAGATTCAGAACTGGACAATTACACTAGAAGCAAAAGAGACAAATCATTCAGACAAAATAAACTACGTCCATTCAAGCATGAACAATAGGTAGATGGACACAAAAGAAATTTCCATCCTTCTCGTTCTGTGGAAAGAAAATGTTGAACAAATGTTGAACAAATGTTGCCTGGGACATTCTTTTGTTATCATCAAGTTATTGTAAATACCTGAATAAAGTTGTTTTTACTTTGTCCCATTCCTTCAACCGTTCTGTTCACAGTGATAGACAATTATCTTGTGGGGTCGGTTTTTTAGTCATGTCACCCCCTTGCACTGCTTGACTGATGATCGATCTTTTAATCCCCTATCAATAGTCCTGGGCGTAAATTGTTTAAAAATTATTGAGTATAGGAGAGTTTCATCGATAATTGCATGCGACAAGCTAAAACAGTCAAGCTTTCAAATTTCCCCTTTTCAAATGTGATCAATAGTTGCTTGTTCACAGTAATATACACTACTGACCAAAAATACACACCGCTCTTTGAAATATCGAAATACTTTTATGTTTTTCTTTCAGTTTAAACATCAATAATTTTTTGTGTACATTTGACATGCATGTGATTATAAATCGTCCGTGTATTCACGAAGTGACGGTTACCAATTAGAGTAGTGTTGCATAAAGACAAAGAAATCCCGGTATAGCAATAATTGTAAGACATGTTAATTCGATAGAAATACACGTTTCAATAAGATTGCAAATGGTTCCGTGCAACATTACCCTTTGGCTATCGTCGCTTCGTGAAAACACGGAACATATAATGCCTTATGTTGTTCTGTAAATATTAAAAGAAATCATTAAGATTTATGAATGAAAATGAAGATTTAGAATACTGGGAGACTTCTTAAATCAGTTGTGCACGAACAAACAGAGAACAAAGTCGATCAAGGCAGTACAACCGCAACGCCATTTCTCCAAAGGAGATATGTCAAATGACTTGTCGAAAAATTTTGTTCTGTGCACACAATGATGCTTATATCTTTTAGAAGAACTGTGCTAAAAAGTGATAAGTCTAGATTTAGTAAGTGCGAAAATAATGGCTTACACACACCTCTACGTTTTTACCCTGCGTCGCCCCAGTGTGTTTTAATCAATTAAAAACGCTCCCCACACGTTCAGTATACGTTGATCAGACGGTAGACTGACGTTCGTTTTGCGCTAAAAAAATGTACCCCCACCGTATGAGCTGCGATTTTGTGCGCTCAGGGTGCGTTTTTGTTTTCTGCAGATACGCTATGCCGACGCAGGCCAAAAACACAAAGGTGTGAGTCGGACTTAAGAGATTTAAGAGATAGCATGGGAATGTGATGTATAGCAATCAGTATCTTCAGGGCACGTATTTCAACATTTTTATCGTACATGGGGGTGTTGCTCAAAAGTTGCTATTGATCGCAAGTTGCAGTTGATCGGAACGCTCCAATCAAATTCATTGTTTCATGTGCGTCTTGTTAATTGCGCATACCGTGCGCGAATGAAAATGCGCGTTATAATTTTCAAAGTTGAAGTTGATTTGCAGTTCATTTTGAGCAACACCCCCGTGGTGTACTTACCGATGTAATTCAAATCGAGCTACTTCTACATCATTTATTAAATTGATTTAGGAATGTGTTTTCGAAATGTTAGATAGTAGGCCTATTCTATTTACAGCATATGGTCAATTTTTTTTTCTGCTTCTTATATTAGCTCTGGAGGGTGGGGCTCCAAAACAAGAAGAAGAATAATAAAATGAACAAACTCTAAAAATTTGAAATTGTGATAATACAATATCATCATGGAGAACTTCCCATTCACTGTGAAATTTCACATTTTCCTCTTTTTCAAGAAAAGTAAAAAAACATTGTTTTACGTTTTGAATATAGTTTTCCACATCAATTCTGCAAGCATGTCAGAGAAAAATTAAACCATTTTGCCATCACAATTATGCCAAGCAAAGTGAATATAGTTATTATCTCTGATGCCAAGGTTGCTAACTCAAGGATACCCAATATAGGCAGACAGGTGGAAATGGAAACTTTGACAACTTATAATTTGCTCAAATTTTCATAATTTTTTCATCTTGTTTCTTGTCGAAGTTATCGTTTCAAAGGGATGCAGCCCCTGGAATTTTCATGTTCTCATTGAGTGAAGAAAAATCAGATGAACAAACTGGGAACATTTGAGCAAACCTGGACGATCCGTTCAAAAGATATGAATATTCAAATTCACAGAGATATGAAATACACCTTCAAATATTTATAGAGCACTAGGAACCAACAGCTGAGATATCTTATTCAATGGTTAAACCGAAAGATCCGTTTTGGGAGAGATGGCGCTTCAGATATTTATCTATATACTTTGTGAGCTGCAGAGAAACTATTACCATAATGCAATTTCTCAATGGCAAATTAGAGCATGTAGTTTGTTTGGATAAAATCGATCATGAAATGGCTTAATTACCGCAAAATGAAAAATGACAACATCATCGTTCTCCCCAACACAACATGCTTCACGTACAAAATGAATGCGAACTCACACACCGCAGGTAATACCACCGATCACTCCGCCCATTCTGTGCGGGTGGGCCGGCGTGCAAATCATTTAGCGCAACGTATAGGAATAACGGATGATTTGCATGTTCGAAGTAAAATGCGCCAGAACGGGCAAAAATCTTCTCCTTATTTCGTACACAGGTATATTTAGGCATGTAATACGACCTGTGAATACATCAGCTCGTTTCACATCACTTTCTGCATCCCGACCATTATGAATCTATATCTTTAATGTCTACATTGCCAGTCTTGTGGGGTGTTGCTCAAAAGTTGCAATTGATCGCAAGTTGCAGTTGAGCGGAACCCACCAATCAAAATCATTGTTTTATGCGCGTCTTGTTAAATGCGCATACCGTGCGCGAATGAACATGCGCGTTACAATTCGTAAAGCTGCAGCTGATTTGCATTTGATTTTGAACAACACCCCCATGGTTTGTGATTGATTCAACACTCTTCACGTATTCATTTTGCAGCTAGCCTGTGTCCCCGACACTCCATAAAAAGTTTCCGCTTACCACAATTAGTCATTTCTGCTCAATAATTAATGACGAAACAATTATCCTGTAGAGCAAGACTTTCCTTAGTATCATTTGGTTAGTTTTAACTCGCAATGGCCAGACAATGTGGAACTCTCTAAAATTCCAGCGATTAAATAGCAATCTATTTCGAATTGGATGGAGGACAAGTCTGAAAAAAAATTGTTGCTCTATGAGTTAGATTAATAATTTTAAAATCAAGTTGATTTTTAATGATGTTAATGACGTTAATGACGAACGTGGATTTATTCTTAATCACCAGTTTGAATTAAAGACTAATCTTGATAGATTAAAAATCATTGAAAATTGAATTGACTTGATATCTTTACTCTTCGCAGCGGTCGAGCGGGAAAAATTGC
Organism: Temnopleurus reevesii; assembly: GCA_036244855.1. Lineage (NCBI taxonomy): Eukaryota > Metazoa > Echinodermata > Echinoidea > Temnopleuroida > Temnopleuridae > Temnopleurus > Temnopleurus reevesii. The sequence continues at coordinate 5,945 of BQKZ01010007.1, read as the reverse complement.
ATTTCGGACAAATCAAAATTAGAATTTAGACTTTGTCATGCAACTACGACAGACTAAAATCATATTTGAAAGGACTGATGGTTGATGATTGTTTACGCATGACAGACTGAACACAAAATAAAGATATTTTTGCCCAAAAATGGTATTAATCAAAGAATTCTTGTGCTCAGTGAAGCACGTCAATATGCATATTCATGGAGCCTTTTCAGGTTACAATCAAGATATCATGGACCAATTACAATCATTAAAATCATGCATTTATACAATTTCATTTATTCTCAGTGACCGTGAAACAGGGGGGGGGGGGGGAGCCTACAGCACACCAACAAATTTCAGTTGATACAGTCAAGCCGATATAAGAGTGTGTAAAACAAATCACCTGAAAGTGAAGGCGCCGTGGTGTAGTGGTCGTGACTCTCGCCTTTCAACGAGAGGGTCGTATGTTCGAATACTACCCATGGCGTCAATTTCCTTCAGCAAGAAATTCATCCACATCGTTCTGCACTCTACATAGGTGAGATGAATGGGTACCTGGCAGGAATATTTATTCTTTGAAATTGAAATGCCAAGTGCGCCATGAATGGCTGCCGGGCTAAAGCCAGGGTAATAATAATGTAAAGCGCCTTGAGCACTCAGCAGAGTGGATACGTGCGCTATATGAATTGCATCTATTATCATAAAAAAACGGAAGTGGAACTTTCGATAGATTCTACCTCTCGGATTTTGTGTCCGGTGTAGGAGGGTATTATGTTCGGCAGTAACATACTTCTGCGTCACCCACGCAAGTACATGAGATTTTGTCCCACAATGATAAACAAATATTTCCCATATTTGAAAGGGAAATATTCCAATGGTCTCTGGGAATAATATCTATTAGAATGAATTGTGAATGAGAACTACATTCATGACAATGATCAGTGAATAAAGTGAATAAAGAGACGCTGTCCAACGTGATCTCAACGTGGGTTGAAATTAATTGTGCTTCTTTATTTAAATACAATACATTGGAAAAATTATATTGTAGATTGAATTTGCATTATTACTTTCTAATTAAGATGCAATACTTAAGATGCAGTACTTAATTTTAGTGCGTAAACAATGTAAACTGATGTACTTTTACTTTAAAAAATAAGAGTAGTAACTACAACCTGGCAGATTTTTAGTTCTTAGTACTAACACAAATTTGAAGAAATGAGCATTAGTTTACATTCGTGGCCAAGAGGGTGTAACGGTCCAAGACAGATCAGCATGCTCAAATAAGCAGGTAATCGAAGAAAAATAACTAAACCACGAGTGAAAACACGTGAATTTTGTGAATTCATTCGCCGTCTCCAAGGAGGAGGGGGTGGGGTTACTCTCCTCCTCCTCATTTTCCTCCTCTTCCCCTTCATTCTCTTCGTCCACGTCTTATCCTCATCCTCCTAATTCTAAATCTACCCTCCTCTTCCGCTCCCTCCTCTTCCGCGCGTCATGAAGGAGCGCTTCATTTCAAGTAAGACCATTAACCGACATTATGAATACCAATTGAATGATTTTTGTGTTGGGTGGATAAATAATTAAATAATTCTTGCCTTATCCCAACATGGATAAACACTGATTGACAGTGTTTATCCATGTTGGGATAAGGCAAGAATTATTATGAATACCATATACATTTAAACATGCTATGAGATGATTCTGTAGTGTTATCGAATATGTTTAATTAAAACCAAACGGCCCTCTTCGAATAACGAGGCCTACATTGCAACTGCCGGTGTGACGGGCAAGAGCGTCAGGCCATTGGGATACGTCCGACAGACATTACGGAGCTTTAGCTAACAGTACGGTAGGGCAATCAGGACGCTATTTCTCAAGCGCGGGATAATCTAGCGGGCGTTCTCAACCTTAGCGGCCCGATAGAAATTATCCCGCGCTTGAGAAATAACGTTCTGATCGGCCCTACCGTACTGTTAGCTAAAGCTCCGTAATATTTCAAGCAAACGGAATCCGCCGCCACATCGGAAGGCAGAGGGGTAGACACTGCCGAATATCCTATATTTTCGCACAGTATAAAAAAAAATAAGGGGACCCTCAATCAACTTCTGAAGTTGCCATGCTTCCATTGAATGAAGAAAATTAGATAAACAAATCGTGAAACTTTGAGAAAAACTTTGAGAAAAACGAGACAATCAGTTCAAAAGTTTTTTAGTTCAAAATTCTCAATGATATCAAGATCCCTGCCGCTGATAGGGTCCATGCGATCGGCAAATTGGCAGAATATGTGACGTACATTGCTAACAACACCCTGCTCACTTTGTATTTAAAAGAAATTTAGAATGGGTTGATGCAAAATTTAGAGTAAAGGTTCAACATGATTATTCTTTAAAAGAAATGCATGCATGATCGCTAAAGGCGTGCTATACTCAAGCTAAAAAACAACATTTGTTGACTCCTGAAAGAAAAAAATCTAAATGGGAAATGTTGGTATACAGAGTGAATGAGGAGTTATTCGATATGACGTCATAGCATCCGTCAATGTTGCCGATCGCATAGATCCATATCAGTGACAGGAATCGTCATATTACTTTGAATTTGAATATTCATGACCTTTGAACGGATTGTCCTACTTTGCTCAAATCTTTAGCTTGTTCATTTGATTTTTCTTCATTCAAAGAGAACATGCTTATTCCAGTGATTGGTTCCCCTTTAAGTATCGTTTTATTTATACCCTAATTTTGTTAGCTGGTCGTACGTGCTTCAATTAAGCTAGACACTCATAGCCACACGAGTTCGTAATTTCCTCAAAACATTAATGTCTCTCTAAGGAAATGATACATGTCTCATTGAATAAAGCAGTTCTCTATATTTGGCTCAAATAAAAAGAATTATTCACAACTGGAAACTAACTTTCCAACAGTAACTTCCCACAGAATGGTAAGTCAGAGGGCCAGTGAGTCAATTTTCTGTATAAATAGTATGAGGAGATACATGAGTAAAAACAATCATGATATTCAAATGCTTCAGCATTCTGTTATCATGGTTATAATTATATGATATTTCTGTACCATAAGTATTATCTACTTTCAATATTGTAATCTACTAATTCATTCATTCAAGTTGAAAATACATATCATATCTCAAATAAGTACGGTTTACAATCGAAACGAGAACAAAAAGGTACAAAATTGTATCTTGCAACACTGGGAGCACCATTTTGGGTGCAATATGATGTGTGTTTTTTTTTCTCAGAAAGGTGCAATAGGGAGTGTCGTGGTGTAGTGGTTCGGACTCTCGCCTCTGATCTAGAGGGTCGGTGGTTCGAATCTCACCCAGGGCGCTAATTTCCTTCAGCAAGAAATCTACCCGCACTTTGTTGCACTCGACCCAGGTGAAAAAATGGGTACCTGGCAGGAATTTATTCCTTGGAATGCTTGAGCGCCTTACTGGCTTGCTCGGCAGTTATAGCCAGGGTAATAATATGGTACCTAGTATCAAGCGCTGTAGAGTATATGCATATAGTGATTACGCTATATAAATGTACCTAATATTGCTCCTTTCCTCAAGATTTTACACAATACATTGTCAAATTGTGGCAGCGGTGGGATTTGAACCCACTCCTTTCTAAGCCAAACGCTCTCCCGACCTAGCTGGTCTCTTCATTTGCCAGATGGACGGATTTATAAAACACAGACCCTGTATTCATCAACGGTGACAATCCATTTCCGTGAAAATATGTCTAGGCATACACTCATGGCAATACGACACTTGTAATGTATAATGCCCATTGTTAGAATAGAGCTAATATACAGCTCAGTCGGTAGACCGTAATTGGAATGAAGAAATCCTTCATGGCGCGTGCTCAATAAACACCACAACAGTAGCACTTTTTTTTAATCCATGTATTTTTGTAAAAATAGATAGATAGATAGATAGACAGATAAAATGGTTTATTGATTCAGAATCTGTGCAGCTTAAAGCTGAATTGTGATTTCAATTTACAGTCAGAGTTAAAAACTCTCGACACTGGAGAAAATCTGCAGGAGTTTGCCGACAGATAACAAGGCGCAATATTGTATCCTACAAGGTGCATCAATTTGCACTTTCTTGTCAATTTTAGTATGCAAGAACATGGAAAGGATAAAATTAAAGATTCGAAACCGTTTTCGATTGCGTTCAGACATGTAGGATGTGTCAACTGAATCCTTTTATACGGATTTCGAGTATTTGATATGTGATAAGTATTTGGTGAATATCTTATCAATCACTTTTTCCAATTAATAAAAACGTATTAAATTAAGGAGAAATCAGTATCCTTTACTTTTATCAGACATGGAATTAAAGTTCAAACAAGCATAAAAAATACGGTTACTAGAACAATACGATACAATTTTCACACTCTTTTTTGTGATCATTAAGGCGTAATTTTTACGCTCAAATTATTTCCGCTTCTTTTTATTTCGTTTTCCTGTCAAGAGATGTAATATGTCTCAATTTGATTTTCATTTTGAAACCATGATTTGATATGGATGACTCTGTACACAGTTTAGCTGTATAATGAATTGTTCACAATTTGCTGTGAAAACCAAGTCGAGCATTTCAAACTATATGGTTTAAAATCAGATAAGGTGTGGAAATCATTTAATTAATTGAATCTCCAAACGGTACAGATCAATGACAATCAAAGCAATACAAATTTGGCTTCAATGATCACAGATAGACACACAACGAGAATTATGTATGTTGAATTAAATAAAGATATATTTTTCTAACGGATCTTTCGGGCCGGTGACATACGCTTTACAAATACTTGCATTTCTCCATGACCACTGAACCAAATTAAATGGGAAACAAGTTGGATATCAATTCTGTTGTTCAATAAAATGTAGGTATCCGTAGATCATACGTAAAATTATTAATGATGAAATGCTCATTGCTATTTTGACAACTAATGACAGGTTGAAATCTTTTCAGTCACCAGACCCTAAATAGGGAGCCCAGCACCAACCACCTTAAATCACTTTTTGTCAGCCGGAGAAGAAAAATGTGATGAGTAGAACAGAGAAAATTTCTGCTCCTGTTAAAAACGATAATTTTTGGATAGAATATTCTTTTAATTAAACTCTACCACACCTGCACTTAGATCAAACACCGACTCACATTCGAAAGATTTTATCTCTATATGACGTCTAGTCTTGAAACTTTTTGAGCATGACGGTAAAAGTCTAAAACCTATAAGTTTTTAAACTTTTGGCACCATGAGTGCAGCTAAAGATTCGTTAATAGGCAGAATGCAGCTTGAAAACATAAATCGTACAAACTCGGTAGTTTGTCCAACCTAGCAACAAATACTGTGTGCTGAAATACTATCATTTGTTTTCATTCCTTGATATTCCGGGCACAGAGAGAGAGGGGGAGATGGACATGATTGAGAGAGGGGGAGAGAGAGAGGGGGAGAGAGAGAGAGGAAAAAAAAAAGGAAGAGAAACAGAAGGAGAGAGGGAGAGAGAATATTTCTTAAACAAAATGTTTTAATGTTATTGTGTAATAGTTATTAGATATCCTTGAATTAGTGTAATTTATGACTGGGGCTTTACGATATTCTATTGATCTGAATCTTTGAGATGAAAACGATAAATAGATAAAGAAGAATCGGTACCCCTCGATGATGTAACCCCAAGTAAAGTTATATCATTATATGTATGCTTAATGACTGTGAGGAACATTAAATTGCGTCGTAAATGTAATCATGTTATGTTATTCACTCATGAATGATACCATCCCGCCGTAAAACTGCACCGACAAAATTGTAATTCTTATTCAGCTTGAAATCTGATAGTTGACGATTAATTTTTTTCTAAATTGCAAAAATTCGTTGATTAAGCAAAACATTTAGCTATACTTCATATTTCCTATATCATAAGCATAATACGTAAATAGACAGAATATTTAGCTCTCAGTTCATATTT
>BQKZ01010003.1:3644-14742 GCA_036244855.1 Temnopleurus reevesii | reverse complement strand
CTAAACTACATCCTTTCCTTTCCTTTTTTGCCAAACGCCAAAGATCTTATTTTGTACCCTAATGGTACAATTTTGCATCCCTGGGGTACAAATGTGTTCCAATAGGGTACAAACTTGTACCCTTGGTTGGGGTAAAAATTGCACCTCATATTTAGGGTTCAAACTTGTACCCCATAGGGTTCACCCGGTGTTACATGGGATTGTACCCCTAGGGGTGCACAGTTGTACCCTAATTTCTTAGTGTGTATTAAGTCGAACGAAGAGGGGGAAGACAAGAAAATGAGGAGTAGCAAAAGAAAGGGAAGTGGTAAGAAGAAGAAAGAGAAGAAGAAGAGCAGAAAAAAGAAGAAGAAGTCGAAGACGACGACGAAGAAGAAGGAGAGGAAGAAGATGAAGAAGAAGAGTGAAAACGAGGGGAAGAAGGAAAAAAAGAAGAAGGAAGAAAAAAGATGTAGGTGAAGGAGCGTTAGAACAAGGAGGAGGGGAAGGAAAAGGAGGAGCAGAAAAAAGGGTGAGCAGGAAGAGGAGAGAGAAGAAAAAGAAGAAAAAGAAGAAAAAGAAGAGACCCGGGTAGACTAATAGCAAATCTTATTCTAGGATAGATAATTAGATAAACTATTCAGCATTAATGGGTAATTAGTTTGCGTAAAGATTACAATTCATTAACGGGCAGTCTCAAGAAATTGGTAATGGCATTCCTCTATCTACTTTGTTGGAATACCGCTTTCATTGGAGACTATTTGATATTCCAACAATTTTATCTTCTCAGTGCTGAAATACCTTTTACAAATTTTGAGGCTCGTCGCTTGAGGAAGATGTATATATGACCCATTAACTTTTTTTCCAATTAGCTACCATAAATGCATACCGCCATTCAAATCCAATACTAAAATACTTCCAAGAGGCCTTTCGCGTCTTTAAGTATCATTATGAAAGCTAGCCTGAAATTGTGTAAAGATCGATGCCATTTATTCAATCAATTTGCAATAGAAAGTGAAAAAATCCCATGGTCCATTTCAAATGAGATTAAAGTGCAAAACAGTTGCCATTGCGAACTTTCATTTCGCACACTGTTCTATAACATTTTACGTGAAAACTGACTTACACCTTTATATTTATCATGTTTAAGGTGTGCTCACACCGGCCGAGCAGAGCTGCAGCGGTTCTTTAGCGGTAGGAATTAGTCTGAAAGGAGAGACCCTAGTGGTTCGGTATGTGCTTTTGCAGAGCGTAATATAGTGTATGCATTGTATGACTACATCACACACAACATTGTTCCTTCCTACAACCTAGGGTAAGGCAAAAACAATGTAGTGTGTCACGTAGTGAAAGGTTGCATACTCTGTATCATGCTTACACAGAAAGCTTAGGGTTTGTACTTGCAGACTACGCTAAAGGACCGCTACAGTTCCGCTCGGCCGGTGTCACCCCACCTTTATAGCCAATGTCAGTCCAGCATTCACGACGCTCCGAATTGAAATACGAAGAAAAGACGCTTCACTGATGCTAACAGATATCAACGCGTCAAATGGTAGACGAAAACTTCAACGCAACGTCGCGACGCGTCAGTCAAACATCTTCGCTCCGTATTTCTGCGATGACGGAGCGTCATGAAAGATGGGCGGGCGTTTTTTTCATAACGCAAAGACTGGTATGAGTCTGTCTTTAATTTAGTTGCTAACTTTCTTAAGCTCGTTCTATATAAATGCACAAGGTCTCTAAATGCCTGGAACATTAATGAGGTGTGTTCGTGAGAGAAGTCTTCAAACCTAAAGCCCGGTCACATAGGACCCCGGAAGCAACACGATTCACCCCGAATCTTTCTTAATTCACAGTTAACTGCCTCATAACAACGAGTCGGTGTGAATCGTGTTGCTTCCGGGGTCCTATGTGACCGGGGCTATAGGAATGTCCTAGCTGGACCTAATAATCTCTTAGCATGCTCGCTTTAATTTGTTAGGATGAACAGAAACCTTGGCCGATTTTCCATTCTATACTTTGATTGACTGGTATTCAATTCATACGCGAACGTAATTTCATCTTTGTAAAGGAATGGTAATTAGTGGTTCCCATAAACTGCGGGGAATCTTGTCAAATGTCAGCAACAAGCCTTGGAAATCATCCATTTCTGATCACAAATATATATAAATATATATCTTCATGGAAACTATGAAATGATAATGAGCTTTGATCAGGTAAATGAAGATAATAAGGGTAGTTGCAAAAATGCCATTAGGCAAAATAGGAGTATATCAAATTACATGTACATCCAAACCTCTGTTCCTCACGTAATAACATCATTTTTTACCTAACTTTAGTTTTATTTATCTCCTTAAAGGCCGACTCACACTTTTGCGATTTTTGTCTGCGTCGGGCCCAGCGTTTTTGACAATTAAAAACGCTCCCCAAGCGCACAGTATACGCTGATCAGACGGTGGGCTGACGTTCGGCTTGCGATCAAGGAGCGTACGTCGACCGTCAGTCTGCCGTATTACCTGCGTCGTTGTGCGTCCAGGGTGCGTTTTTATTTGTCAAAAAAGCCGGGGCGGTGCAGTCTTAAAACGCAAGGGTGTGAGTCGACCTTTACATAAAGGTAGAAATTAGAAATAACTCGTTTTGTCTCTACGCGGAGTCCTCTTTCTCGCTTTTTTTTTAATTCACATATTCTGAAAACCTTTTTTTTTTGTATTAGCATCCATCATGCCGATTTCTAAAATAACCCATCACGGTTTACCACATATGAATGACACGCATGTAGTTTGACAATACAAATTATTTCATAATACCTGACACATTGTTTCATCCTTCATCGAATTATTGGTTGTGAGAGTGAAAATAATTACTTTTGACACGTTTATGTCAATAAGAAATGTTGACCAGTATCTACATATATATTGTATTTGAATAGATAGCTGATGTCTGAAATTAAATTTGCTATACTTTCAAGTTCAAATGAAACGACCGCATTAATTGTTAACATGATGGGCTATTTTTCACACAAGTGCAAGCTGTGGATGAGATTCCAATTGTTTGCTTTTCAACGTATATGACGTAAAAACTCAGGAATAGATTTTGTGAAATTTTGTGAAAAACAAGTAAATAAATGTTGTCATGTTTAAAAGTCAGTGCGTATAATGCTTTACGTATGTAAGTGTATCAGAACGCAATATTTGGCAATTGGAGTTTTATATATTTTTTCTTTGATGCCTTCCTGTTGTTTTTTCCTGATTTTAATAGTCAAGGTTCCCAAAATTGTGAGTAAAGCCGCTTTGACAACAGGCCAAAATATAGCTGTGTTTAGTCGTCCAATTAAAGGCAGTCCGTCATGATCGACTTGACTTCCGGTTTCGAGCGCGAACGGACAGCGTTTTGCGTATTGGCTACAACGATATCTAAACATTTCCTTGCTTACGCACCTTGCCAAGCTCAGAAACTCGGAACACTTCGTACGACTTTCCGATGCTTGTTGTCGTCGCGTGTATTTTGATTTGTCCCCTCTTTGGCTTCGATTGTTTCTAAAACATGCGGAACACATACGTTTGCGACTACCGAGCTGTGAGGTAGCGAAATAAAGCTTGCTCACTCGCTCTTCCAGGTAAAACAAATCTGTGATTTTTCTGCTCGGCAATCCTCGCAATCAAAATGGCAGCGGACAGTTTGGCTCCTAACCGGAAGTCATGTCGATCATGACGAACTGACTTTAATGTCACTTTGAAAGGTAGGCTCGTTCGGTCTGTTTTTAATAATTGTTACAAGAAAAGTTATTATAATACTATATTCAGATCGTTAACACTATTCATTTGAAGAAAAAAAATAAGACATAGACATAACATTCATTGATAAAAGAATGAACATTCTTTATCAGAAAAAATCGAAAACTTATTATTAATCAATTTCACACGATTTAAGGATTCTGCAAGTTTTTCTTTTCAAAGTTTTTATGATACATATTGAAATGCTCCATTTATTCACTTTGAATATGATTTTACATGTTATTTTACGACACATCGAATCACTATACTTGATGGTCGGTGATCGTGGACTTGCCAGCGATTGTCTTTGGTCGTTGACAAAGGCCTCGCCTCTGGTATTCTGAATTCACTCAACTGTGTTTAGAAAAAGGTTAATTGGAGGAATGGAAAACCTTGCTTTTATCTTTAGACATTTCCATCGATTTAATCTTATTTCACGCCTTGTATGTTGTAGTTGCAAAGTTTGAGGTGCTGTCGAGGGGGAAATGCATTTATTCGGTTGGAAATGTTCTCGATACATTTTCTTTGATGATAATTTCTCTGGTGTGAATTTTCCCTAGGGAGCAGTCTTAGAAGCGTTGACATAAAATGGCATGATAACTCTTATTTTGGTCTTCAGGTCTTCCGTTTTGATCATATTGATGATGCCATTGCGAAATGTTATTCATCACTTTTGCAATTTGATCACTGACGCAGTATTCCTCTAATCAGAAAGGGTACATCTCTTAAGAAACGATCTGTGGCAATACGGGCAACATGGAGAACTCCCCTGTTACTTTGTACACAGAATTTCACATTTCCCTATTTCTTCAGGACAAGTACAGAAAGTTTGGTTATTGTTTTTTTTCGTTTGAATATTATATAGCCACATAAATAATGCTTACTGATCAATTTTTCAGTGAATAATTATGTACAAAATGGGTGGAGAGTTATCTATGTTGCCATCACAGATTATGCCAACGTTGCTAAATGAAGGATACCAATTAGTCAGTTAGTGGTGGAAATTAAAACTTTGAAAATTCACAACATTTGAACGGTTTATCAAATCTTACTCAATGTTTTACTGTTTATTTATCGTATTATTCATTTATTGACACTGTTTCAATGTCTTGGTAAAGTTTTCCTTTAATGAGTATTGTCCATTTTACCCATTTTTTTACGGCATTGTATAGCGTGGTTTTTGTTTTATTCAAAAATCTCAACTGTCAGGTCATAGATGCATGGTGTATATGAAGTCATCTGTAAAAATGTCAGGTCACAAAATCAACGTTGAGTGTTTAAAGCTCAAGTACAGTTTTGGTAAAGATGAAGAAATGTGAATTTGGGGGGATTTTTAACATGACATGTAATTCTTATACTAATTTTGAGAGCATAACATCTTTTTTAACGAACTGATTCATTTGAAAATTTGAATTTGACCGTTAAATCATATTTAGCGCCCTCTCTTGGTTATAGCATTATTTTGCTCGTTATCGAGCATATACAAAGTTATTTCCAAGATTTGCCAATAGAATGATATAGAGATACACACAACAATTAGATTATTAAATTTTAATCCAATTCTGAACATGGGAAGTTGTCCTTTATCAAGAAAGAAAATATTGAATTAGCGTGGTGAAGCACCACGCTATAAAAATTTGCACATTTAGGTTATAGCTTTTCCAAAACTCGTTCATTTTTCGCACAATCTTTTGTGCAAGATGTTTATGATACTATATTTCATTTCATGTAGATTTGAAGACAATATCTGGTGATAAAGATTTTCGCTTTCACCAATACTATACTTGGGCTTTAAAAAGGTAAACAGGTAAAAGGCTGCCCCTATACGCACGTCGATGTGTTGGCTCAATCAATAAAACGCTCGCCTCATAACTGACAGGTCCATGCTTCAATTTCTTGCCGTGTCATACCAAAAGACTTTAAAATATGGGAATAGCTGCTACCCTGTATCGCGTGCAATGTCGAACTTCCGCTGCTCAGCGGCTGTCGGGCAAAATGCAAACTCACACCTTTGCGTTTTTCAGCCTGCGTTGGCCTGGCGGGTTTTTTTTTATTGAAAAAGTTACACGATCGCACAGTATACGCTGATCAGATGGTGGACTGACGTTCGGCATGCACGCGAGGAGCGTCAGTCCACCGTCCGACCTGCGTCTTTGTGCGTCAAGGGAGCGTTTTTAATTTTCAAAAACGCTGGACTGATGCAGGGGGAAAAACCGCAAAGATGTGAGTCTGCCTTAAATGAGCTAATAACTTCAGCTACGATTTAATACGCAAAATCCAGTTTGCATAGCAATCTTGATAATGCATGAGTCACTCTGGTTATTTTTGCATCATTTTAGTTCATCTGAATATAATTGAATCAATTAAATTAATTGAATTAACCCTCATATTTGCAATGCTGTATGACCATAATCACCCAATTTTCTCTATGACATACAGGATGGAAATAACATCACCTGCTTACCAGACCGGGACAACTGAGTATGAGAATGGGACAAGTGGCTATGAGAACGGGACAAACCCCTGCACGAAAACAACACCCGCCGAGTCCCCTGTAGTGTTACCCCGATGCAGATGGCCCGCTCCGCATCCACACTGGGACGAAGCCATCGAGACATGGAAGGGCTTCTGGACAGCTCACATCACAATCTTCGTGGTGGCCTTTGCCATTCTTGCCATCTACGCGTTCTTGATGCTGTGTTTACTTGTCCGGAATCGGTGCAGCTCTAATGGAAGCGACGGTGTCGTCACCAGGAGGTTATCGGCTCTTCGGATAGCTCTGCATTCGCTGGTGTTTGTTGCCTGCTTCGCAAGGACACTGTCGCTGGGGATTGATCCTTACGGAACCAGGATGATTTTGAAGTGCCCCAGCGGTGTCGTCCTGTGGTCGCTCGGCTGGCCATCCTTGGTGTCGTCGTTCAGTATCCTACTGTTCCTGCTCCTGGAGACAACCCGGCTGTCGTTGGCCCCACCGTACATCCAGCGTCCATCTGTTCTTGGCGGCATCATCGCCTTGAGTCTTGGTTACGTCCTCTTTTCAGATTTCCTCGTGGCTTACGACAACTCAACCAAGTTTGCTGTCACGGTTTGCCAACTGCTCTTCATCCTCTGGGGAGTGCTACTGTTTTTTGGCTTCATCTACGTCTGGTGGAAGATCCACAACAACCTGATGGCCAGCTCTCAAGGTCAGACCAAGACCTCTTCCCTGAAAGACAGCGGTGACAACTCTAAGATGCGCAAACTGAACACCATCATCTTCGTAAGTGCATCGATCGGTATCTGCCTGACGATGACCAATCTTTACTGGGTGTCCGCGACCCTTGATAAGACCTACAGACAGGACGCCCTCAGACCGTGGCCCTGGATGGCCTTCAGTACCTGTCAAAGGTTCCTAGAAGTGGGCATTTCGGTGATGATCTTGTTGACGGTGTCGAAGAGTAATCAGAGTGGTAAGGTCGATCCAAATGAAAAAGGCGACAACACCATGCCAACCGTTACAGCCTAGACCGGTTTGTTTATGTTGGTGGATAATATGATTATTTGGCATTAACTATTTAGATGAATGGAAAATATAAGTACATTATCATAGAAAATAATTTGGCGTTTGTCTGAACGTGTCGATATCCGCTCAACACAATGTCTACTGTTATAGCTTAGAGCAGTCAAATTTTGTGTTTATGACAATCAATTCTTATGGTCATCGGGCATTTTATTATCTCAGGCTGACTCGCACCTTTGCATTTTAAGCCTTCGTCGACCCAGCGTTTCTGACATCAATTACAAAAGCTCCCTGGACACACAAAGACTCAGGTCATACGGTGGACTGACTGATCAGTCTGATCAGTGTATACTGTGCGATCTTGGAGCGTTATCAATTGTAGTTAAAAAAAGGAAACGGTGGGCCGATGAAGACGAAAACGCAAAAGTGTGAGTCGGTCTTTAGATGAAAGACCAGCATAACTATGTTGTCATAGAAAGTAATTTTGGTATTTGTATTAACGTGTCGACATCCGCTGTAAATTTAAAGCCTGTGTTTCTAACGATTGTAGAATATCAAGTGACCATGTTGACAGTGAAAATATAAGCGATGTGTAGCATATAAGATGGTCGATTAATGCATTTCAGTTGATCGATATGAAGGTAAGTTGATCATCACAAGCATGTTTCTCTTGAGCTCCCATTCTATCTCTCTCCCTCCCTCTTTACTCCAAAAAAAGAAGGAAAAATGATCACTCCCTTTTTCCCTCTCTCTCTCTCTCTCTCTCTCCCTATCTCCCTCTCTCCTCTTAAAATTTAAAAAAAAAATTGTATTTTTCTGATTGAGTAACTCTTTTCCAATGTAAAGGCTGTCTCACACCTTTGCATTTATAACAACGTATGCCCAACGTTCATGACGATCCGTAAATACAGAAATACGGAGGTATGACAGTTAATCGACGTTGAAGTCGGCTGTCCACCGTTCGACGTGTGGACACGTTTGCGTCAAGTAAGCTTCGTTCCTCAGTGTCTATGCGTTGATGGAGCGTCATGAGCGCTGGACATACGTTGGCTATAAACTCCCTTGAAATATTGCCGATGAATTTTACGAGGCTGCACAAAGTGTGGAATTTGTCCTGTGGTATATTGTACACTTTACGCTGTAGGGTAACATCATTTTATGGATGTGATTATTAAATAAAGATCTACAATCAGCATCGTGCATTTATTTTCTGTTCTAATTTTATTTCAAGCAGTGTGACGTGGTGATTTTATAACACATTCAGTGTACCATTGAGTCTTATTCAACACAGCGTTGCGACAAGAGCACTAAAATTCCGATTAATTAAAGTTGACATCCTACTTATAAGATCGTATCCATTGCCATTGGTCAAGTCTGGAACAGTATGATTAAAAATATTTTTACTATGAAATAAACTAGATATGGCGTGACGTCATTTGCGTCATACCTCGGACTAGTTTTGGATATGTCAATATACTGACGTCATCTTTTAAAATAATTGGATATTCAGCTATTGATACCGCGATATCGAGATCAAAGGTCGCCGAAACATAAACAACAATGGCAGCCGTAGTGGAGAGATCAACAACCATGAACCGAGATTTAATCTCGTAGATGATGATTTGGAGGAATTCATTTCATCGACAGATTATAAGTAGGATATAAATTTGATGATTATTTCGGTTTAGTTGTGTAGGATATAAATCAAATATACCATGCACGTTTTTCGAAGTACTAGATGAAATTATAGATTCTTCGGTGACCGGCATAGTAACTATTTTCTGAGGGGCTGCGTCCCTCAGAAAATAGTGCTATGCCAGTCACCTCACAATCCATAATTCCAACTAGAACTTCTCAGTGCATGGTAGATTATGATTTCGAGAGATTTCAATCAACTAAACTAATATGCTAGCTGACATTCAAATTCTCAATTCATAATTCAAGTTTCTCTAATCCAAACAGGATTGTCTCCTGATAATGTAATAAAAGGAAAAGGAGACTAAGGTTTAAAGACACGTTAAGGAATGTTTGGGATATAACTATTTGGTAGGTTATATTTTACATGATTTCTTATTAATGTTCTATGTGAATGAAAGGCAGATAGTTTAGGTCGGGCCAATTTGAGAAGGTTGTCGATAGATGAGAACAAAGCAATTTCATGAGGGGGCTTAGCAGAGAAGAATTAATGTTTGATTCCACTTTCTAATGACAAATCATAGATCCGCCCTTCAATTTCTTAAATGTTATCAATTGACATTGAGTTTGGTTCGTGGGACTGTGTCGACATCTGTAATGCAGTTCTCCTGCCTGTATCGTCTCTTGTTCGTGTCGTACGATCCTCTAGCTTGAGCGAAGCACCGTGCACCGATCATGTCACACATGCACATCTCCGCGGCGCACTCGGCCCATTCAAAATCACCATAATCCTCGGCTTTCCCTTTGAAGAAGAAAAGAAATTATATCAGAATTAGAAACAATGTTCAAGAATTAACTGTGTCAGGAGACAATAGATCCGTTCGTGAGTTGATGTTGAGTCGGTTCCTATGCCCCTTTCCTGCCTGTAGCGTTTGTTGTTCGCATCGAACGATCCGCTAGCTTGAGCGAAGCATCTCGCACCAATCATGTCACACATACACATCTCCGCCGCGCACTCGGCCCATTCAAAATCACCGTAATCCTCGGCTTTCCCTTTGAAAGAGAAGATAAATTAGAACAGAAGTAGCAGCACTCTATGCATGAGACAATATATCTGTTCGTCCATTCAAAGTCACCGTAATCTTCGGCCTTCCCTTTGAAAATGAAGATACATTATTATAGAATTAGAAACGCTTTAAATAAATCAAGTGTGTCATGGGACAATAGATCCATACGTCATGTAATGAGCTGTGCAGGCATCACAATCGTAAGCCGGTCCCGACTTTGCTTCATTGATTTGACTTCATTTTGCGACAATAGTTATAATGATAATGATAACAATAATGATACGTGAATCTTATTTAGCGCAGTTTCCATCCTCATAAGAAGGTCAAGGCAGTCAGAGCAAATTTATATTCACGCTCTACATTCATACATCTTTAACAAAATAAAACCACACACAATACACCAGTGCACTACAGAATAAAAAGTACAAGCCCCTGATTGGTTGAAAAATGACATGCGTAAAATTTTCTGTCTCCCGTTTAAACGCAACTCTTTATGCAATATGGCCCACATTGACTGGAAAACGGTTTGTGTGCAATATCAGACAGAAAATCACCGGCTGTACACAGGACGAGTGTGAATGGGGTAATTATTAGTGATAATGCACAAATTATATGCACACGTTTATAGGATAATCATAACAACAACTACATGTAATACCAACTACATGAGGCCGTGGCCCATGGCAATGAGATCTGCGTTTTAATTGGTGGGAGTGTAAAGAAAAGAAGTACTGATTAATTAATGCCGGATTATTTAATGGCAGACCTTAGTTCGCATTATTTTACAGCTTAGATGAAGAGTTTTATATTCATGGATAACCTACTTATGTCATGCACAACGTTATCGATATTCATGTATTATTAGAAAATGATCCCATTATCATTCCTGCTCTCTGACAAATAAAGAAAGAAAGCTAATGAGTGTGAAACTACTAAAAAGAATACATGAATAACTTACAGCATGAGATTTCCGCAGAGGAGGTGCCACACCCGGTAGGTCGGTCGAACTGATACCAAACCCAGTAAGCATGGAAGTAGCCACGGCACTTGTCGCTCGTTTGCACAGCCGTGTAGCATGCATCATGCTCAAAGCAACACCTGTAGGAAGGACAACATTAGATACAGGATGATGATGATATGGAGGA
>BQKZ01009999.1:15847-26608 GCA_036244855.1 Temnopleurus reevesii | reverse complement strand
ATATGTGGGAGTCAACAGAAAGCGGTCGAGTGCATGTGAGCTCCCAAGCTATCGAGGTATACAGCTGGTAGATGCAGGCGTGCACATGTACGCGTATTGTATATATATACTCACCGAATGGGATGATAACATGATTTACATGGTAACCGATGAGAGGGGTACTCGCAACTCCCTGGTTGAATATAAGCGATCTCAGAGGTCATAAATGTCACGCTGGGGTTTTCTTGTTTCATCATGGTTTGGTGACCGTTATGGTAAAGTAAACTACGCAAAATGATATATACGTTATATTTTATATGATGTTTTATGTATACCCCAATGAACAATGATAATAATGATAAATACCCCTAACGAAACTGGTGTATACTCACTAAAAGGGATGATAGTTTGATTTACATGGTAACCGATAAGAGGGGTTAACTCACAACTCCCTGGTTGAATATAAGCGATCTCGAGGGTCATAAATGTCACATTGGGATTTTCTTGTGTCATCATGGTTTGGTGACCATTATTGTAAAGTAAACTACGCAAAATGATATATACGTTATATTTTATATGATGTTTTATGTATACCCCAATGAACAATGATAATGATGAAAAATACCCCAGCCCTAACGAAACTGGTGTGTCCTCTCTGAATGGGATAATAGCTTGATTTACATGGTAGCCGATGAGAGGGGTTGAATATAAGCGATCTCGGGGGTAATAGATATCACATTGGGATTTTCTTGTGTCATCATGGTTTGGTGACCATTATGCTAAAGTAAACTACGCAAAATGATACACTAGTATGCGTTATATTTTATGTGAGGTTTTATGTATACCCCCAATGAACAATAACAGTAATGATAAATACCCCCATGGAACTGTATTGCAGAAAAAATATATACCCGCTGTGTTCATTGTCACACTTGCCCGACTGCACATGCTGAAAAGTAAACTCATGATAGTGAAGTGGAAAAAAGTTATTCCGACCTTTCTTTGAGGAGCGTTTATTCACCGTACATTTAATCGTAAGATCAGGGATCTGGTAAGATTTAACGCAGTAATTGTTGCGCAAATCATGGCTTATATAGGAACCGGGAGGGGGCTTGGGGGCGCAATTTCCCTAAAAGGATCAGACCTCATGAGCCCCCTCCCCCTTAGCAAATGAAACAATGGAAAACCAATGACTGAGCCACAATATTCTATCTCCGCCCCCACCCCTCCTTAAACCTCTCGTTCTTTCACTTCTCATTCCCCTCTCTGCCCCCCCCCCTCTCACCTCTCTCTCTCTCTCTTCCTTATCTCTCTCTCCGCTCTCTATCTCCCTCTCCATCCTCCCTCGCCCTCTCTCTCCCTCCCCCTCTCTCCCCATCTCTCTCTCCCCTTCTCCCCTCTGTCTCTCCCAATCCGATAGCTCTTTCTCTCTACCCTCTCTCTCTCTCTCTCTCTCTCTCTCTCTCTCTCTCTCTCTCTCTCCATATATCTCATTCTCTCTTTGTCTAGTTTCATACTCTCTTCAACCCGAGACCTAACCGTAATATTTACTGTCAACTTATGATTAATCCTTTGTCTCGTTTTCCAATAAGTTGTCAATTCCTAGTCTTTGTTCAATGCAATTTTTAATGCAATGATATTTCCATTGATCTATAATTCCAAGCTATTTCACTGCGTTATTAACTGTAACAGACGCAATTAAGAATTCAACCTCAACTAATCGCTATCTTGATATTTCAATACAGTCCCCGAATATAACAAATAACACAATGATGTAAACGAAATCGTTCAAACTACCGTGCTCATCATTTAGCAGAGCTTTATTTTATATATTGCACGAATAAACACTGAACATTGTAATAAATGCATTCTAACAATGATTAAGTGGAACAATGATTCAGCAGTAAACTATATTGACATGCTACTGCTGTTTATATGTTTTTTATTGTCGTATAATTTCATATTCTCCTGAAACGTTCTATATTGCTAACTATACTTTAGTTTATCATGTTTATACTCCTCGGAAATGTTTCAAAATCGGATTTTGGCCATTAATTTATCTCATATTGTAATATCATAACATGTAACTGGGAAGTCTCTCGCCTGATATCTTGATATATGAATAATGTGAGAACAATTTGAAGAGCTCACTATAGATAAATGAATAATCATGATAAAAAATTGATGACCGAACAAAGAAATAGATGCGCATTGGTATTCTGTTGTAATTTGTTTTTACTCTTCAATTCGGCAAGACTTATGACATCATATTACAAACGAGCTAGCTCTCCTATTGCACGTTGAATCTCAAATGTTTGTCAATTTTCTTAAAGAAGTTACGCTGTCGTGTATTTTTTTTAATCCATAGACAGTGTATTCAGAAAGTTATTATCCCATGCAGCATCATTGTCCAGGGTAACAGAAATTGAGAAATATGATTGAAGAGTTGATCATAAATCATGATGTCACCAGTGATGTCGATTTTCATAGATTTTTTCAAATCATTCTTATCAAATAGAATAATAATCATTAAAGATATCATCTAATTATCTTTTAATAGTCAGTAAAAGAGCATGATCTTAAATGATGGATAAAGTCTGAACCCATCAACAACAAAGAAGTAGGGTTTTTTTTATGAAGGGTCAAAAGGAACGTGATTATGTTAGTCACAGGTCATCGTTTGGAACATGCATGCACATATATTTTATTTGTTTATTGTTTTTGTAGAAGTATGCTTCATTCCGCAAAAAACCGTGAACTTCTTCCTATGTAGAAAAAAAGCGATTTCAATATTGTGAAATTTTGAAACACTCGTAGTTTGACCAATCAACAGATTTCAAGACATTGCACCTTCATGTGGTGAGAAAAATACATTAAAAAGTGATATATCCCAAACATTATGACTCATGAAAAACGATCCACCAAAATCTTATTTCCAAACTTTTTATGAGTTTAGATCCTGAATATCAGTCGTAATAATAATACATCTACGAAAATTATTGATTCTTCACAATTCTTTCGTGGTCATGCCGAATATTTTTCTCATTCGTATCGTATGCATGATTATATAGAGAAAAATAGGTTTTTAAAGGATACGGTAATGTATCCGCTCCGTATTTGCCATTAATGTTAATTATTATGACAACAGCTAATCTGATCAACACATCTAAAATTCATCAAGACTTAAATTTCTACTGTTCCATGAAACGGGGTCACAAACGATGAAAAGATCTCTTATTGGGGTCAACGTACATAATGGAATTGACCTTCTGATCAGTTTTAAACAATCTTATACACATCTTAAAACATACCTAATTTGAAAGAATATTGATTAATCACATTATTCATATTACTATCATTTTGAATAATGTTTATCAAAGACATATTTACTACTTTAATCATCGTAACTCCACATCTGCGCATGCGTATTCTCTCTTTTCAATGGCGATGTCTTGTCTCCAGTCAGGAACACGTGACGTAGTCCCATCTACCCATCGCTGAAATGAATAAACAAAACAACAAATACAAAATATATTAATGCATAAACAGATTAACGATGAACTATGAGCATGATAAACAAACCAACATAAACGGACCAACATTGCGTATGCAGGTTTTTCATGGCCAATTCATATAATTTGATCATTTGATTTTGTCAGAAACATATTGCATCGAATGGCATAATAAAATGTAAAATATTTCGTAGATAATTTAGAATAGGCCGGTTTACAAAATAATACGTTCATATAAACCCACTTATTAAATGCGAATGAAGAGAGCTAACATATTTCCGTTTATAGCCGACGTGTACCCAGCGCGTTCATGACGCTCGGTTAACGTAAAACATTTATTTAGCCCGGCGTAAATTAGCGCACATGGCGTTTCAAGAAATAAATATTCCTGCCAGGTACCAATATACCTCACCTGGGTTGAGTGCAGCACAATGCGAATTAATTTCTTGCTGAAGGAAATTAACGCCACTGGTGGGATTCGAACCTATGGCCCTCTGGTTGAAAGGTCAGAGTCAGAACCACTGCACCACAAGGTTGAAGGGTATTTTTCTTACCTCCTTGACGGACCCCTTGCTCTTGAAAACGAACTGGTAAACGAACACGAAGGGTATAGTGATCATTGATGACAGCATCATTAACTACCCATGTACCTCATTATGTACTCCCAACCAAATTAGTACCCCTCTCCCGAATTAGTACCCCTCCCGATGTATTATTTTTTGGTCGAAAGTTGTGTTCATTACCTCCATGATTGACCCCTTGCTCTTGAAAACGAACTGGTAGACGAACACGAGGGGGATGGTGATCATTGATGACAGGGCCATGAACCACCCCATCATGTACCCCCACCAGGGGTACACGTAGTCGTCCTCGTAGGTCAGGGGCTTTTAGGACACCACGCTGAAGATGAATATGGTCTGTGGTAGAAAAAAAATATATTGGATATTAGCATATTTACTAAAGGGTAAAACCCACCCCTGGAATTGTAGTGTTCTAATTGAATGGAGAAAGATGATGATGAACAAACCTGTGAAAGAATTAAGCAAAATTGTACAATCCGTTCTAAAATTATGAATTTTCAAATTCCCAAAGATATTATTATCCCTGCCGCTGGTGGGGATCCGTGCGATCGGCAACATTCACGGAATCTGTGACGTCATGTCGGAAAACTCCTCATTCACTCTTTATACAGTTATACAAAGTTTATCATTTTCTCTCTTTTTTTTTTTTAGAAAGGTTAACACAAATGTTGGAGTTCGCTTGGGTATAGAATGCCTCTATCAATTGTGTATGTATATGGGAAAGAATCATGATATGAGCCATTATTTTACATTCTTTTTTTACATTATCGATTCAGTGAATGGCTCATCATCTCTACATCATCTCGTTGAAATCCTATTTTTCATTCTGCACATTGAATGATTATTTTTGCAATTTTCTCAGGGTTGTTTATTTTTCAAGCAATTTACTTATAAACTAAAAAGTAGATGCACACAAAATATATTTCTTTCCATCTTATTCTGCAGTGCAATGTCTATAGAAGTCGCACATGCTCAGTGAATCAAAGGGGAAGCTAAATGTGATGATGGATTTTTTTCATTCTGCACATTGAATGATTATTTTTGCAATTTTCTCAGGGTTGTTTATTTTTCAAGCGATTTACTTATAAATGCATTTCATTCTTCTATTCAAATAATTATTTAGAACTCCATGCCTTTGATTTTGACTAAACTAGATAGATATGGGGGCCCTCTTATACGACGTTTGTGAGAAGCTACAGCATATACTACTTGTGTGTCAACAGTCCTTATTCAGATGGAAAATAATGACCTAAAATCACAATAATAATCATATATTGTTATTCAGTCACCTTGGTAACTAAATCCAACGGGCACTGTAGGGATTCTGTAACTAGAATATTTAGAAAAATAAAGCTTGAAGATAACCTTGGCATTCTGATTGAATTCATGGCTGTAATGAAAACATACAGATTTTTCTCGGACCATATTTAAGGGAAAGACACTAACATCGCCGAGCAAGCAACAATGGTCTACTATATTTTTTTTTCTGAATTAAGAAAATCATAAAGTAAAAATAAAGGAAATGAAAATAAAAGGGACCATGACTAAAGGCAAGTGGAAATGTAATGCAAATTTCTAGCAAACATGCTGCAATCAAATGGACCGTAATTTTTGCAAACTTTTAAAGAATTCAGCGTGCAATGCTTCATACCCAACTTATGCCTATGATATTGTTGATGATCTATTAAATTACATTGGCGTCAATATTTACACTGTAAGCAGGACGAACAGAGGATTTGTACGAAGTAAACTACTACCATGCAAACATTCACAACAGCTAGATGCGTACAAAAGAAATTTCCTTCGGTCTTATGTCTTATTCTGCGGGGGAATTTCGAACAGGTATCTCGCATATTTAGTGAATTAAAAGGGAATATATATGTGATGATGAAAATATCGTCAGGGTTTTAATATTTTTTTTTGCTCTGTCCTCCTGCTCGCAGTGCCAGCGTAGCGCCCGAAATTGTCTTAAAAAACGTGAAGAAACGAGTTGACGCTAAAATAAGACGTTTCGTCTTATATTTGCTTATGCTGGACGTATGCACATGTTAGCGTTGTCAACACCTTTACTCACCCCAGCAAAGAGAGGAGTAATGAACATCCAAGCGGCGAGCATGTAAGGCTTGATCCATCCCTTGCCTATCATATTGATGATATCTTGCATGTACTGCTTCCCACCTGATTCAATAAACAAACGACATCGTGATGAATATAATGATAATGACGTAATGATGTGTCTCTTACAGTCTTAAGGCCGACTCACACCTTTGTATTGTTAGCCTGCATCGGTCCAGCGTTTTTGAAAATTAAAAACACTCCCTGAGCGCACAGCATACGATGATCAGACGCTGGGCTGACGATCCGCTTGCGCTCAAGGAGCGTATACCTACCGTCAGTCCTCCGTATGACCTGAAATCCAACAGCCCCTCTCCGCGGTCCCTGCAGATACACCCTAAGAACTAGACAACTTTGCTGTCAACGACAAGGAAGGAAAAGAGACAATCCCGTGAAAGCGTCAAAACATTGTAATAATTTGCGACTTAATTTTTTTTCAAAAGAAAAAAATCAGAATAGAATCCAAACGTCTCCTCTTGAGCTCATTGCCTATAATTCTGACGTCACTATCAGCCAGCCTGCCTCGAAGCCTCGAAGCCGCGTCGTGGTGGGTCGCCTCATTCACGGGAAGACTATTTATCGACTGAGCTCTCTGTCTGCTCTTTTTTGGGAGAGTGATCTTGCCACAACATAATTGTCGATAGCCCGAGCGAATATTTTTACACATTGTCACAGATAACGCATTGTCACCGTTGACATTTCTTGCAAATCCTTCCATCGGTCGAAAGTAGCGAGTAGCTCAGTCGGTAAAACGTGTTTCTTGTAATGAAGCGATCCATAAAGCGCGGGTTCGAATCCTACAACTGCCACATTTTTTCCAAAACAAAACATGCATCTTGTATAATATTTCACTTTTAAGGAAAAGTGTGCAGTATTGCTCCCTAAAAGGTGCGCCCATTTCTTGGCACCGTTAGAAGTGGATAGAAAATTAGATTTCATGATCAGATTCATCAGTGCTCATACAAATGCATAGTGTTAAGTAAAACATGGTTCACTTACCATACACCCATCCAATGACCATACTTTCACACAATGCTATCCACAGGAGTACAAATCCACTGGCCGCGTAGAAGTCAAAGAGTTGGAAAATGAACATGCCGCCCTGGGAAATAAGAAAAGTAAGAAGAATCAAACGTGTCAAATGGGGAGCCAAGAAATAAAGATATGCTCTAATCATTGAAAAGGGTTGTAATTTCTTTTTCGACGTANTTATTATCATTATTATTATTATTATTATTATTATTATTATTATTATTATTATTATTATTATTATTATTATTATTATTATTATTATTATTATTAATATTATAGTTGCATCCTAAACAGTGCTAAATATTTTCATCAGGACTCATGTATTTGTTAAACAAAAATAGGCTCACTTACCATACACCCATCCAATGACCATACTCTCACACAGTGCTATCCATAGGAGTACAAATCCACTCGCGGCGTAGAAGTCAAAGAGTTGGAAGATGAACATGCCTCCCTGGGAAATAAAGAAACAAAGATATCCAATAATCTTTGGAGAGGATTGCATATCGACATATTTGTCAAGAAGCCCACTAAGACTCATGAAGATTATAAACGGGTTCCAAAATGATTTTAAACACTTTTACAGCCCCCCTCCCACCCATTAACCCCATCCCACCAATTCCCCAAAACAAAACAAAACTCTCAAAGAAAGACAAATGGTTTCTCATCCGGAGTGCGACTTTTTATCTTTTGACATTTTATTTGAAAATATCAATCGTAAGATAAACAAAAAAATCTTTCCGATACCAGGCAACAAACAGTTTGCTCGGTAGTGTAACATAACATAACATGATGTACTTTTCTCGAGAGAATTAAATCTCTTACAAAATTCATAGGACATCATATAGCATGATCTAATCGGAGGTTTAAAGAATTCATTCTTCTACAGCGCCCTCTCATCGTTGCGATGGGGCAATTCCACATGAGAAAATAGGCAAAAGTGTAATTCCGTTACCACTGTTTTGTGAAGTTTAAAGAACAAACGGAAGAAGTATAAGCTTGAAATATTCTCTTATATGGCGCAGAGGTACTAATGCCATCATCTGAAACACAAAATTTGTCAGATTTCATTTTTGTTTGGAGACCAGCGAGGTATTGTGAGTCCGACGGTAACGGAATTACTCTCTGGTAATTCCGTTACCGACTCACAATAACTCGCTGGTCTCCAGCTCATCTGTGTTTCAGATGATGGCATGAGTACCTCTGCGCCATATAAAAGTATTCAAACTGACTAAGATCATACAAGTATAGCCAAAAATATCTGATTTGTAATTCCGTTACCGTGGAATTGCCCATTTTGAAACTGTAGTGTACTTAAAAATCTGACTTACATACGTAACCATGGGGATTCCCGCTAAGCAGAAGAACACACAGCATCCTGCACAGAAGAACTCACGTCTGTAGCCCTTCAGGAGTGTCTTCGGGAAGATGTCAACGATCGTCGTTACGAAACCCTCGACGACAACGAACTGATGGGCGGAGTGACACATATGAGAAGTGGATCTTAGAAACTAACATAAATTATTTACTTTTTTTATTCACCACTTATGGATTGGATTTCCCTGTTCAGCAGTCGGCTGGTTTTGAAAAGGGTCGATTATGTTATCTGAAAAAAGAATTCATTTAATTTCACAAACATTGATTGCATTGAACTCATCGTGCAATACTTTAAAGAGAATAATGGCAGAACAAAAGTAACCCTCTTTAAATAAAGTTTAGACAATGCCATATTTCACAAAGTCTCGTCTTCGTGCGATGAGAATTGTTGTGAAATCATGTAAAGATCGTGCAAATTAAGATGTAATTGATAAGCTGATTGACAGGAGAACCGAAATCCATTGGAAGAATTACCTACTAGGTCGAGATTTTATAAGTCCACTCGGCATTATATGATCACTGTAATTCATGCGACACGATTGAAAGTGCAAAATAATAACTTAAAAACAGTAAAAACAATAAATCATATTTTAATAACTGAACATGTATTGATTTTAAACAACATCATAAGATAAACATAAAAGGGCCTTTAGAAATGCATAGAAATGGTAATACACAGCTCCCCTCCCGTCTGACCACTTATCAAAAGGTTCCGTGGTCCCGGTAAATATGATAAATGTTTGAGACCTAAATATTAGTATAAAAAAACTGCCGCATCAAGAAATGGGCCTGTAACGTAAATGATGCAATTAAACGTAAAATGAATAAAAATCGTAAGTCTGTGGTAAAATGTGTACCAGAGTTATGTTACAGACATCTCTTATATCTCACTTACCACACTATCGATTCCTAGAAAGAGAAGACAGAGGAAGAATAGGATAGCCCATAGTGTCGAGAGAGGCATCTCAGTGATTGCCTCGGGGTAAGCTATGAACCCTAGTCCTGGTCCTGGAATGGAACAGAAAGGATGTCGAGAAATCAAGTCAAATCAATAATAGTAACTTTAATTATCCTAGTGATAAAACAATTTTCACAGCGTAAAAATCCATTCTGTCGAATTTCACAGCGCTTTCAGGAAATAAAAGTAACTTGGTAGAGAACAAAAATTTAATAAAAAGTAGCTTTCAATTTTAAATAAATAGTTTTTGTTTATATCCATAAATTAGACAACCAACATTTAAACTATATTATCGGTATCTTCATCCTCATCACCACCACCATTATCACCATCATCATCACCATCATCATCGTCATCACCATCAACATCATCATCATTATCATCACCATCATTACCATCATCAACCTCTTCATCCTTCTCCATCTCCTTCTCCTCCTCCCCTTCTCCTCCTCCTCAACATCATCATCGTCATCATCATCACCATCATCATCATCATCACCATCATCATCACCATCATCATCACCATCATCATCATCATCACCATCATCATCATCACCACCATCATCACCACCATCATCATCACCATCTCATCATCACCATCATCATCACCATCTCATCATCACCATCATCATCACCACCATCATCATCACCATCATCATCACCATCATCATCACCACCACCATCATCATCATCATTCATCACCACCACCGTTGCATGGAGCGTTGCATTGAGCGTATTTAGAATGTACTAGCCATTCATTGGCTTCATTATAAAGTGTTGAAGTGTTGAGTTTCGTATACCTGACTTTGCAACCTCGCCGACTTCTTTGCCCTGTTTTCCCGCCATAAACCCAAGCACGGCAAAGATGACCAAGCCTGAATACAGACTGGTGGCGCTGTTCGTTAATGAATACAACAGAGTGTCTCTGAAAATAAAACAAAACAATAAATCGAAATAATACTGAAATCAAACTGATGCCGTTAATTGTTTGTCGATATTTGTACTTCTTGGGGTTGTTACACTAAATGGATACAAACATTTTCAAAATTTAAGGATCGGATAATTTTTTTTAAAGATAATAAATAAACTAAATAATTTGTCTAACACCCATGAAACTCCCCTCCGATTATCCAATGTCGACCTTTCAAAACCCTTTTGATGTCACCGCTTGTTTTTTTTTTTTTTTTTTTTTTTTTTTTTTTTTTTT
>BQKZ01009999.1:4776-15233 GCA_036244855.1 Temnopleurus reevesii | reverse complement strand
TCATCATCGTTGTTGTCGTTATCGTCATCATCGTCATTATCATTATCATCGTCATCATCATCATCATCATCATCATCATCATCATCGTCATCATCATCATCGTTGTTGTCGTTATCGTCATCATCGTCATTATCATTATCATCGTCATCATCATCATCATCATCATCATCATCATCATCATCATCATCATCATCATCATTATCATCACCTGGCTATCTCGAAGCTTGGATGTATCAGGTTTGAGATAGTAGATGATTCCATCCACAGCGTTTGGTAAGGTTACCGCTCATCATCACCACCACCACCATCGTCATCATCATCATCAGCAGCAGCAGCAGCAGCAGCATCATCAACACCACCACCACTACCATCATCGTCATCTCATCATCATCATCATCATCATCATCATCATCATCATCATCATCATCATCATCATCATCATCATCGTTGTTGTCGTCATCGTCATCATCGTCATTATCATCATCGTCATCATCATCATCATCATCATCATCATCATCATCATCATCATCATTATCATCATCATCATTATCATCACCTGGCTATCTCGAAGCTTGGATGTATCAGGCTTGAGATAGTAGATGATTCCATCCACAGCGTTTGGTAAGGTTACCGCTCGAACGAGCAAGATGGTGAGGAGAATATACGGGAACGGTACGGTCACGTAGACCACCTGTGATAAAATGAGAAATGAGAAATGGTACCGATATAGTTGAGGAACTAGGCTAGGATGAGACAGAGAAAGGACCCACTGCCCCCCCCCCCCCAAAAAAAAAAAAGGAAAATAGATTTATAACAAGGTAGCTGTTCTTACTTCAAATATTAACATGACATGTGTGGCTCAGTGGTAGAGCGTCTGCCCCATGAATGAAAGGTCATAGGTTCGATCCGCGGCCGAGTCATACCAAATACTTGTAAAAAATGGGACCATCTGCCTTCTTACCAGACGCTCGGCAGTTAAAAATGGAGAAGGGTAGTAATAAATGTATGTTATGCAGGGCCCACTGTAAGAACAGCTTACAGCTGAAAGTAACTACCCTGGGTAAATAAAAGATATCATAATTATTATTATCATTATTGTTATCATTATTTTTACCTTTCCCGATGACTTGACGCCCTTGCATATGCAAAGATAGATGAGGAACCAAGCGAGAATGAGACATAGGAATAGTTGCCAGCTAACCGCTCCAACATCATCTATGCCATCTGATCGGTGAATCTGGAGAACCTTACGACTAGAAAGGAAGGAATTGAAATTGAAAATTGGTATAATTTCATCGACAAACTTGAATTTAACTAACGATCAACGGACATTTTGATAGCAATCTGCTTAAACGCAGTGAGTATTTTTTAAGAAGAAGAATAGCCATAATAGAATAAGGGGAAGGGAGGAGGAGGAGGAGAGAGGGGAAGAGGAGGAGGGGGAGAAGGAGAAGGAGAAGGAGAAGGAGAAGGAGAAGGAGAAGGAGAAGGGTGAGGAGGAGAATGAGGAGGAGGGGAGGGGGATGAGGAGGAGAGGGAGGAGAGGAGGAAAAGGAGGAGGAGGACGGAGGAGGAGGAGGAGTATGAGGATGANAGGAGGAGGAGACGGAGGAGCAGGAGCATGAGGAGCAGGAGCATGAGGAGCAGGAAGAACAGGAAGGAGGAGGGGAGGAGGAGGAGGAGAAGAAGGAGAAGAAGAAGGAGATGAGAAATGGAAGAAAATGTTGGAGTTGTTAGCTAACTGCTCCATTCGACATCATCGCTGCCTTCTGGTGAATCTGAAGATGCACAATTTTAACCCATTGACGACTGATTTAAATCCTATATACCGTATATACTTATCCAGCATGGATGTATAAACGTTTTATCTCTGGTCCCGGTAAGCAATGGCTTAATTCTGTGGAGTCAAAATTAGCTGCTCCCTGCCGTAGGAGATTTATCACGACTCGAATCTGAATCATTGCATTATTGATTAGTCTTCACCTCTGTAACCCTAACCCTACCTTTTCTAATCCATAACTTTCTCCTAATATAGGATTTTCCGGCCAAATTCACAGGATTTTCATTTGAATCAACATTTTTTTTGCATTTGAATTAGCGTAGATCATTTTTGCCGTGCAAATTGTCATTCGATTTTTTTATTTTTTCATCACATTTGCGACGTTTGTCGAATATTTGTGAGGTTTTATCATTCGATTGAGAAACGAGTCAGTTAGCATTCAAAATAGTCAGTGATCATCGGAGCGTCATTTCTAGCTTTTAAATTTAGCGGCTGGAATTCTTTTTTTCTGAAAGATATCATTCAAGTTAAGAATGCAGGGGAGTAATACAGGGGAATGCATGGTAAGTGTTTTACAATATAGGGAAACTTTCAGAAAATTAGCTTCTTTGTACAGTTTTAGACCGACAGCAGATTGATGGCTTTTAAAGACTCAATTTTACGGACTCATGTTCCAAGCCTCACTCATGTTATGTAATCCTTTCCTTCCCCGTCACCCACGATGAATATAAATAAGCTGATTCAAAATATAGACAGATATATACATGTACATCATTGTCATTACTTTCATTTTATGTGCTTAGACTAACTGATAAGTAAGATTAATCTCATTCTTAAGTTGATCATCATTGGAAGTCCTTGCATTGATTAACCATTGTATGGCATGAATTCATACGAAAAATAAAGAGAGAAGTAAATTGATCAAAGATTGTATAAAAAGTAGATAACAAGAATATTGTAGATAAGAGAGAATAAACAAATAAAAAGAAAATATCATGATCACTGAAAACGCCCTAGAGCAAATTAAAATGCAAAATGTGTTAATTTGATATACTAGAAATGAATTCGAACGATAAAGTCATGCTGTCGAGAGAACGGAGAACGCATTTGTGCTTAATGGAACGACCGCTTCACTAAAAAAGGCAAATTATAATCAATTAGAATGAAACTACCACGCATTCAAATGAAAACATCATGAATTCATAAGCAAGAAAAGGGAATTTAAACCAGGGATATCTCCGAGTTCACGGAATATGACGAATTTGAAATAAAAGAAAATTAAATCCAATGCTATTATTCCGATTTTGGCCGGGAAATCCTATATTCCGATTGTCCTCAATTCTTTCTGGATTCGTTTATCTATTTTATGTTACTGTTTTTTGAGGCATTGATTGACTAGAAGTGAAATTGATATAGATTGACTAGACTAGACTTGAATTGAAATGAATTGAAATTGACTTTCCCTTCAACTGCTCCCAATTTCACCTTTCCACAAATCAGAACTGTCTGAACATGCTACCCTTATGAGGGTACATCATCCTCATCAGAGAGCGTATGAACTTCACTTCAACCTGAACATTGTAAACACCGGTGTCACTGGTGTATCCCTCAGAGGGTGTTTATGATAACACCCGGAGGCGATGAACAAGTTTATCACCAGATGAATCATGTCTTACATCATTGTACATGTTAACAGCGGACATTTAACGGTTTCGATTACGAGACCCGACCTCGTTCTACAAATCTATGATAGAAATGATCATTGATAAATATTTTTTTGAAAGTCAACTTCAGATTTAATTATTCAATATTAGAATTTGATTGGTCATTTCAAAGCTGTGCCAAAGGATATTGCAATTTCCAATTTTAACACAATATAATCTATTTCCGTAAAATTAAGTTGAACGTCAATTCAATGGTCCTTTGTAATGTTTTTCAAATCAGAACCGGCTTGAAATTGTTGTGTCTGCACAGTTCAATACACATGATACACGGCGTACGGATATTTTGTCCATGGCCCACTTTATTTTGCCGAAATAGTTTATATCGTGTTTTACATTGTGTCAAAATTACGGAAAAGGGATGATTCTAAAGACTATCGTGTTTTTTATTGTGTCAAAATTACAGAAGAATGGATGATCTAAAGACTGAAAATCTCAAAATCACTTTCCCATGCCAACCTATTGTACATAGATCTACCTTTAAGACCATTTATATAGCGCTTAATACGAAGTGTTTCTAAGCGCTCTGTCCATTATTACCCGGCTATAGCATGGCTACCATTTGGCATTCACTGCACTTCAAGGAATCTCTTCCTACCGGGCGATACCCATTCACCATGTTCTCCTCACCTGGGTGAAGTGCAACACAATGTGGATAATTTTTTTCTGAAGGATAATAACGTCATGGGTGGGATTCGAACCTACGACCCTCGGGTTGAAAGGCGAGAGTCGGAACTACTACACCACGACGCCTCCACTATTAGTGGCAATTACTAATGCATTTTGTATTTAATACATGATTGATATACCGTATTGCAGATGATTTTTTTTTACTATGGCTCGACGATGTTTTTGTTGATTATACCAGCATAATGAAGCGATAATTCCTTACTTCCAAAACTCGACTGTGGGCGACGTCGTTCCATTTGGGCACTCTTCATCAAAATCATAGACAACTCTCGACATCATCGTCGTCATCGTATCATTCAACCCCTTGATCGAATCCGTGGTCGTGCTGTCGTTCGTCCCGACATCGATGAGGAACTCGTCCACGGTTCCGTCGGAGCAGCAGGGTGTGTTCCATTCGTTGGAGCAGGTGGAGTAGGGGAGGACGGCGTTGAAGGAGAAGAGGAGATAGTACAAGCCCCAGGCCATTATCACCACGTAGTAGGTGTCGAGAAAGACTTGCACCACAAGCCCGGCACAGCCAATGCCTAGAGAGGGGATGGAAAGATGAATTAAAATGGATAAATGGATGTTGGTGGTGCTGGTGATGAAGATAATTATGAGGATGTTGATGATGATGATGATGATGATGATGATGATGATGATGATGATGATGATGATGATGATGACGATGATGATGATGATGATGGTGATGATGATAATGAGGAGGAGGAGGAGAAGGAGGAGTAGGAGGAGAAGGAGGAAGAGGAGGATGATCACGATTTTGAAGGTGGTGGTGATGATGGAATTTCAATCATGCGCGAAACCGGAATATGAAGACCGGGGAGTTCGACTTACTGAAAATGTTGCTCCCTTTCCCATCAAAGAGTGTATGTGCAAAAAAAAAATCAAAATAAAGAAAAGAACAAAATCCTGTTCTCTATTATTCCATCGGCGGTCCCCGTCTGTGCGCCCCCCCCCTCCTCCCGAAAAGAAAAAAAATAGATAACTAGTCCAGCTCAAAGTTACCGCCCCTTCAGCAGTTTTTGCTCCCTTTTTAACTGACTTGGAGCCCCCCCCCCCCTTAACTCTGACCGGCATTGAAGGAGAAGAGGAGGTAGTACAAGCCCCAGGCCATGATCACCACGTAGTAGGTGTCGAGGAAGACTTGCACCACAAGCCCGGCACATCCGATCCCTACAGAGGAGATGGGAAGATTAATTAAAATGGATAAACATGTAATTTCAATCATGCGGCCCCGTCTTATGTAATAGAGGGAATACAAACCTCTATAGATTATGTATGATGTGCCAGATATGTATGGCTCAGTGGTAGAGTGTCTGCTCCATGAACGGATTCAGGTCGTGGGTTCGATCCCCGGCTGAGTCATACCAAATAATTATAAAAATGGGAACACCTACCTTCTTGCTCGACATTTAAGAATGGAGAAGGGTAATGGTAGTTTTATGCCATGCGGGGCCCGCTGGAATTTCAATAGCTTACAGCCGAAAGTGGCTTCTCTGGGTAAATGAGCGATGTTATCGTTATCATTGTATATGTTTCTAAGTTTTTCATGTTACACATCAAATAGATAAAACGATAATATATGCTAAGAAGATACTAAGAAGTACAAGCCCCAGGCCATGATCACCACGTAGTAGATGTCGAGGAAGACTTGCACCACGAGCCCGGCACACCCAATCCCTACACAAATTTCAGAGTTCAGATCGTTTTATTCAACCAATCAATCATTGAAAAAAAACCAGAAGTAACAAACATAGTATATGAAACACACAATAACACGATAAAGAGACATAAAAATCAACACAAAGATTACAAAAAATGAGAGGTTGTGATTCCTTAAAAGCATTTCTTGTGGTCGGTCGGAGCTAGCCCTACAATATAAAAACATTGAATACATTATAAAAAACATTGAATACATTATGAAAATATTGAATACATAGAGGAAATGGGAAGACTAATTAAAATGGATAAAACGCAATTTCGATTATGCGCAAAACCAGGATTTGAAGACCGGCGAGCTCGACCGACTCGAAATTCTGCACCCTCCCTCATCGACGAGCGGATGAGCAAATAAAAAAATCCAGCAAAAACGCCTGTTGTTTATTATTCAATCCGCGTCCCCTATATTTCACCCATCCCCCGGAAAAGACAAGAAAAGGACAAATAGATAACTAACCTGGCTCAAAGTTGCCACCACTCTGTGATTTTTGCTCCCTTTTGGACTAAAATGGAGCCCCCCCCCCCCTTTACTCTGACTGGGGTTGCCCGAACCCGCTAAGCCCATCCCCCATAGTTCACCCATTTTAATTATATGGAAATTACATTCTTTGAAAAGTTAAATAAGTCAAGGCAATACAACTCCCTTATATTGACCAAAATTTAGTAACAAAAAAAAAAAAACAAACAAACAAACAAACAAACAAACAGTCATCTACTGATAGGGTGCTCAATTCTATTAGAGGATAGGTGAATGCATAAATTAATTAGTTAATGAATGAATGGAATATGCATCGTCAGACACTTCATCCTCTGATGGCACATTTAAGTCTGGGATTAATGTTTGAGAGAGGCGAATCTTACCTTTGAAAAGGGGGCTTGTCATCCCCCATGCTGTGACGGCACTCTGGCCCGTCAGCTGCCCGAGACCGATCTCGATGACCAGGCCCCCGTAACATAAAGGTTTGCGATTAATCGCTCTTTTATTTTGCGATCAATTGCAAACTTTAGTACATGATTTGCCATAGCCTTGCGATTGGTATCAATAATTAATCGCAAACATTTATGTTACGGGGCCCAGGAGGGGGATACCAGCACAGAATATACTCATGAAGTACGGAATCAGAAACGCACCTGTTGCTGAAACTTACCTTTGAAAAGGGGGCTGATCATCCCCCATGCTGTAACGGGACCCTGCCCCGTGAGCTGCCCGAGACCGATCTCGATAACCAATAGGGGGATACCAGCACAGAACACACTCATGAAGTACGGAATCAGAAACGCACCTGGGAAATAATTCAATCATAAAAATATGAAATTAGATGGGATTGGATTGTGTTTATTCAAGGAATTATCTGTTCTAGCTTGCCTCGTGCACACCTGTAAAACATTTTAGACCCTAGTTTCAAATGATTTTTGACAGCCGTTTCAAAAGTGTAAAGTATTTTTACACAACCGGTATAATACGCATTGTGTACTTTTTCTAGCTTTTTTTCGTTTATGAGAGGATACTGAGAAGATACTTTACTCACACAAAAGCTAAAATGCCATTCGTTTGGTAATACAACACATGCCTGTCAATTGAAATAAGAGTAGCTCAACAGGTGAGCCAAATATTATTTTGATATGAGAAAAAGCATACAACAGAATGAGAAACACTTTCAAAGAATCAAGTGTGTCATGGGATAACAGATTCATACGTCATGAATTGAACGGTGCGAATAACACAATCGCGAACCGGTCCTGATTTCAAAAGTATTACAAAGGATCATTGAATTGGCGTTCGACTTAATTTTGTAGAAATATTTTATATCGTGTTATACATGGTTATGGATAGGTGTGCATCTCTGCAAAATGTCTAAAAGAGCAAAGAAGAATGAAAAAGTGGTACAATTCAAATGAATTCTCTGAAATATGTTCGAGACAATTCGATCATTCATTTACAGGAAGAAGGGGTGGGCGGCTCACGAAAATGAAAGGAAGTCTTAATTTCCCTTGCCCTTGTTCTTGCGAAAGTCATTGACGAAAGATTGGAGGACATGCACTTGATTGTTGGAAGAACGAGACATTTTCAAAATGTGATGGACCTGTAAGTAGGATCTTAAGGCCCCCTCACACCTGTGCGGATTCTCTGAAGTATGGTTCACGATATGTGACAAAAATCACTTGTTTTAATCGGTTTCAGTAAAAAGAAAGTTGTAGTTAGAGTTTATCCTTCGTCTTTTAATTCGTACACGTTCGGGTTCATTAGTTAAGGTATATACTACAGATTTATCCGGAAATTGGAATTGAACTTGAAAACACTAAAACTTTAAGTTTAAACCTGGCCCGTATTCTGATGTCAGGTATAACTTAATCTAGAGTTTAAATCTGTGGTATAAGTATGGGTAGCCCAAAGTGCCAAAGCTTTATTCAAACTATATAATTTTTATGTTAACTCCTTTCTTTCCCCATGCTCTGATAATGGATAAAACTATTCAAGTTTTTATTCCAAGACAATTTTTGATACTTTGAGTGCCAAATGTGTTCATAAAATAACCTCCTACTGTCAGAGATTCAAGCCTCATTTGGCTTTCCATACTTAAACCACAGATTTAAACTCTAGTTTAAGTTAAACCTGACATCAGAATATGGGCCTAGAATTCACATAATCGTCTACCATCTGCTTCAATTCGTCCGATCTCGTATAATTCGTAATCATCTTGTGTTACTGCCACGAAAGGTCCCCTTGCATGCCCTATCGTTCTTGTCTGATAATCTGAATTTTGAGGCTCAAAAATATATATAAGAGCTTCTTGAAGTTCGTTTTGATCAGCTTTGACTGCAATTGCATTCAATATCAACCATTTATCAACCGTTTGTTGTATCGTGTCATATCATCCCTACCATGCCTACGCTCACCTTTGGTGGTGAGTTACTCAGTGAAGTGAATGTAGAATCGTTATCCCTCGTGTGACATATTCCGATACCTTATACGTTGATCATATTTGAAAGTAGTTTATTATTGGATAGGCTAAATGCAAATTTGTTTGCATTCATTCATTCGCATTTCGAGCATTTTCCAAATTCGTCAACTTTTATTCTCCTCAATTTGCATACGTTTGAAATGACTCACATCTCTGCGTTTATAACCAACGTCTTCCCATCATGCCCATGGTTCATTACGCTCATTTAACGCAGAAATATGGAGCGAAGACGCTTGACCGACGTTAAAGGCTCTCGTCTAGCGCTCGGCGTAAGCACGTGCTAGCATCGTTTCGTCGTATTCAAGCGTTCAGGGCGCTCCATGAACGCTGGGCAGACGTTAGTTCCACACGCAAAGGCGTACAAGTCAGCCTGTGTAGTGTGAGTGTGCATAGGAGTGTTAATTGTACTAAGATCATCTTTTGACCAGCGTCGCCGAGCTAACAAGAAAAAAAACCCCAACATTTTGTTCGATTTTTTTTCCTGTAGCGGACCCCTGTCTGNCCCCCCCCCCCCCCATAACTCTAACCGATGTGGCTCTAACCCGCAAAGCCCATCCCTAGAGTTTGCCCAAGTTAATTTTTCTGAAAAAAATAAATAAGCCAAGGCAATTAACAGCCCCCATATCATTACCAAAATTAATATTAAAAAGGCATGAAAATAATTTCTGCTAATAGGACGCTCAATCCAAAAAGTGTATAGATGAATGCATGAATAAATTAATTGATGAACAAATTGAATATATATAAAGAAAGAGTTCATTCACCAATGATGCAGCATTAAAGCCTGGTGTAAATTCCCCTTTAATGTTTGAGAGAAGCGAATCTTAAGCCCGGTCAACACGATTGTTTGTTGTGAGGCAGTTAACTGTGAATTAACAAAGAGTCGTGTTGAATCGTGTTGCTTCCGGGCCTCTATATGACTGGGGCCTGAGTCTTACCTTTGAAAAGAGGACTGATCATCCCCCAGGCTGTGACCGGGCCCTGGCCCGTGAGCTGCCCGAGGCCAATCTCGATGACCAGCAGGGGGATACCGGCACAGAATACACTCATGAAGTACGGAATAAGAAACGCACCTGTTGGTGTGACTGCCGTATTAAGGTGAAACTTACCTTTGAAAAGAGGGCTGATCATCCCCCATGCTGTGACGGGACCCTGGCCCGTGAGCTGCCCGAGACCGATCTCGATAACCAATAGGGGGATACCAGCACAGAACACACTCATGAAGTATGGAATCAGAAACGCACCTGGGAAATAATTCAATCATAAAAATATATTACGAAAGTTAGTTGGGATTGGATTGTGTTTGTTCAATGAATTATTTGTTCTACTAGTGATAATTCCTTGGTTTGTCACACGAAACTCTGTAGTGACAAGATGTCATCTCTGAATCTCACCATCAAAGGTTTGGTTGCATCAAACTTTGTGGTGGTAAGTTATTGTCAAAGTGCAATAGCTTGCCTCGTGCGCACCTGTAAAAATCTTTAGACCCTAGTTTCAAATGATTTTTGACAGCCGTTTCAAAAGTGTAAAGTATTTTTACACAACCGGTATAATACGCATTGTGTACTTTTTCTAGCTTTTTTT
>BQKZ01009998.1:4069-17475 GCA_036244855.1 Temnopleurus reevesii | reverse complement strand
AAAAAAAAAAAAAAAAAAAAAAAAAAAAAAAAAAAAAAAAAAAAAAAAAAAAAAAAAAAAAAAAGGAAAATAAATGGGATTAGGGGATGGATTAAAACAAGAGAAAAAGGAGGGTAACACTTGTCTTACCACTGCTGGCAAGAAGAAGACATATATCCTACAATACCCCCTCCCTCATGAACGTAAATTGCTTTACAAAAGTACTGTGCTTAATTGGACATGGCATTCATAAGATGGAAAATGGTAGGGAATTTAAAAAAAAGTGAAACTAAATGTGATTAGAGGAAGGATAAATATAAAAAAAGAAGGGTATACATGTACATGTACTGGTCTACACACTGCTGGCAAGGGGAGGGGTGGATAACAAAAGCTAGAACATCCCCATCCCCTTCATGGACTTAAATACCTTCACAAAAGTACTGTGCGTAATTGGACATGACATTTGTAAGATAGACAACAGTAAAAAAGGAAAATAAATGGGATTAGGGGATGGATTAAAACAAGAGAAAGAGGAGGAGGGGGTCACTTGTCTTACCACTGCTGGCAAGGAGAAGACATATCCTACAATACCCCCTCCCCAATGAACGTAAATAGCTTCACAAAAGTACTGTGCATAATTGAACTTGAAATTTATGGAAAACGGTAGGAGATAAAAGAGGAAGTGGAAAAGGGGAAAGGATTAAAATAAGAAAGAAAAAGGAGGGGATCACTTGTCTTAATACCCCTGCTGGCAAGGAAAAGACAAAACCTACAATACCCCCTCCCTCATGAACGTAAACATAGCTTCACAAAAGTACTGTGCGTAATTGGACATGGCATTCATAACATGGAAAATGGTAGGAAATAAAAGAGGAAGCTAAATGGGTTTAGGAAAAAAAAAGAGGAGCGGTACACTTGTCTAGGCAAGGGGAGAAAACCCCGAGAACCCCCCCACCCTCCAAATGAACGTAAATATCTTCACAAAAGTACTGTGCGTAATTGCAGATGTCTGATTAGATTTGTACAAAAGGTCAAATCGAGAAAGAAGGAGGATGGGGGGGGGGGGGAAGGGAAGGATAAATGAAGGATAAAGAGGAATGGAGGAATGAAGAGGGAGGAATAGAGAGAGAAAGAAAAAGAGAGAGAAAGAGAAAGAAAGAGATATAATTAGGATCTGGGATGATCGCTGCAGATGTCTGAACGATGATTAGATTTGTACAAAGGTCAATCCTGGATGGGAAAAGGGAGGTGGGATAAAGGGAAGGATATAGAAAGAGTGTTATCAGATGGAGGAATGGAGAGAGACAGAGAGAAAGAGAGGCTAAACAGAAGCTGGGATGATTGCTGCAGATATGTGACTGATGATTAGATTTGTATGTCAATTAGAGATGGAAAGAGGATGGAGTGAGGGTTGGAAGGAGGGGGAGAAAGATGAAGTGGGATAGAGTAATAAAGAGAGGGAGGAATGGGGGAAGAGAGAGAGAGAGAGAGAGAGAGAGAGAGAGAGAGAGAGAGAGAGAGAATACTAAATGGGATATGGAATGATTGCTGCAGGTGCAAGGGAGAAATAAGAAGGATGATTGCTGTTTAGGATAGGTGGTACAGAGCAAGCAAAACAGGAGGAAAACATGAAAAGAGCAGATGGGATAAAATTACAAAGGACAGAGAAGAAACTAGAATGAAAAATAAGCAAAAGAGAAAGAAAGAAAGAGAGGGGGTCGAAATGGAGGGGAGAGATGGAGAGAGAAACAGAAGGGCAAGAAAAGAAACTACAAGGAAAAGAAGCGAGAGAGAAAGAGAGAGAGAGGGAGAGAGAGAGAGCAGGAGAGAAATATGGAAAAGAGGAGAGTTTTGAAGGAAAAAGAGAGATGGGGAGAGAGTAAGAGAGAAAGAAAAGAGTGAGAGTAGGAGAGAAAGAGGGAAATAAGAGTCTGAAGAGAAGAGAAAGAGAGAAAATGATGGTTAGGGAGGGACAGAAATAGACGGGCGATGAAAGGGTAAAAGTACACGTATGTCAAGTCACGAACGATCTTAGCATCGATTGCAATGAGGGTGATGCGAACTCGAAAGGTCTAGCAATCAGTCCTGTATAAAGACCATCGCTCAATGCACCCGCAGAATGCCATACAATGCATGCATGTATACCCATTGCAGCCAATTTCTCCCATCTGCATGTATGTACAATCACATTCTTCCCCTCACAAACCAGTACATTGCGCATGCTATGCAGGTAATGTATAGGGTATTTCCATGGGGTTGGGTCAATTTTTGTGACACCTTACAACCCTAAATCAATAGCTTTTTCAGCAAATACAGTCCAATATTGATATCATCCCCCAAACATTGTCCCATTAAAGGGGAACTACACTCAGACATTAAATTGAGCTATCATTAAATGAAGAAAAATAAGAAGAACAAACTGTGAAAATTTGAGCAAAATCAGATAATCCATTCAAAAGTTATGTATTTTCAAAGTTTTCATTTACATCCCTCATGGGCTCCCTAAATTGGCAAACGCACAGGCACAAAATGGCTGCCAACATGGAGAACTCTCCATACACTTTGTACACAAGATTTCACATTTTCCTCTTTTTCCAGAAAAGTAGACAAAATGTTTTTTTCGGTTATTTATATTATAGCCACATCGATTCTGCAAACATTCCAGAAAGAATGGTGTTGATTCCTCATTTGAAATTTCATTGAACTACATGTGAGCGTCATAGTACATGTGTAAAGGGGTGTAACCTAACCTATTGCTGGATCAAGTTCATGCTGGGAAATTATAGTTATAAAGAAAGTATAAAATATACAAAGGATAGGCCCCGGATAACAATTTGTTAAAATTGAGAAAAAAATAATTTAATTGCAAATATGTCCCTTCTTTCAAGAAATGTAGGCATACACAAAAACAGCAATAATGCATTCATATCTACCACAGATAGTCTTTCTCTTCTTTCTACTTCTCATCATCAACTGAATTTATCAACATCTCCCCTAATTTTCATTTAGTTCCTACTCTTATTTTTCCATTGCTATCTCTCTTTTCTTGTTTGTTCTTCATTCCTTCTTGTTTTCTTCACACTGCTTCCTTTTCTTTTCCTTCCTTCTTTTTTTTTTCTTTTTTCTTTTTCCCCATCCTTCTCACAGACTATAATTATCATCTCAATCGCAGCCGTTGATTGGTTATTACAGACCAAAGGCAGACATGTACATGTATGAATTGCTGATGTAAAAGTTCAGTAGCAACATTTTTTTCTTTCCCCTCTCCTAGCTTTCCAATTCAAGCCATTTCTTCTTCTTTTTCTCCCACCCTTCTCACAGACTATAATTATCACCTCACTCATACCCCTTGATTGGTTATTACAGACCATGGGCAGGTCTACATTGTATGAATCGTTGATGTAAAAGTTCCAGAGCAACCTTTTTCTTTTCCTCTTTTTTTTCTTCTATCCCTTCCTCATCTTCCTTCCATTCCTTCTTTTTCTTTCTCCTTCATATTCCTTTTTCTCAAACACTTAAATCATATCTCACTGATAGCCCTTGATTGGTTATTACAGACCATGAGCAAACACATACATGTACATTTACACATATGATTTGCTGATATAGTTCTAGAGCAACTTTTATTCCTTTTTCTTCGTCATCTCCTAGCTTTCCTTCTCTTCCTTCTTCTTAGCAATACTTCACCTTTATCTTTCTCCTTCTCTCTGACTATAATTATCATCTCACTCATACCCCTTGATTGGTTATTACAGACCAAGAACAGACATGTATGAATCGCTGATGTAAAAGTTTCGGAAAAACATGTTTTTCTTTTTCCTTGTTACTTCTTTTTCTTCATCTTCTCCTAGAATCCCTTCCATTCCTTCTTATTTTTCTGTCTTCTTTTTTTTCCATCCTTCTCACAGACTATAATTACCATCTCAATCGCAGCCCTTGATTGGTTATTACAGACCAAGAACAGACATGTATGAATCGCTGATGTAAAAGTTCCGGAGCGATACGACATGTACGCTCGACTGTGAGAAATAACACATGACAAGGAACAAGATGTTTGTATACTATGCTGAATTAATGAGCTAGGCTAGAGGCATAAGTAAGTCTTTTAACACGAAGAAAAGGAATGTGACAAGGAGAGGGGGAAGGAAGATAAAGAGATGGAGACGGATGGGGAAGAAAGGAGAGAGGGGGAGAAAGAGAGAGAGAAATGGGGATAGAGAGATGGGGATAATTTGACAAGATGTTTGTACATGTATACCATGCTGAATTAATGAGCCAGGCTAGAGGCATGAGTAAGTCTTTTAATATGAAGAAAAGGAATGTGACAAGGAGAGGGGAAAGGAGGATAAAGGGATAGAGAGAGATGGGGAAGGAAGGAGAGAGGGGGAAGGAAGGAGAGAGGGGGAAGGAGAGGGAGAGGGGAAGGGGGGAGATGAGGATAATTTGACACGATGTTTGTATACCACGCTGAATTAATGAGCTAGGCTAGAGGCATGAGTAAGTCTTATAATACGAAGAGAATGAATGTGACAAGGAGAAAGGGGAAGGAAAAAAGAGGGATTGAGAAGAGGAGAGGGAAGAGAGAGGAGGAGAGAGGGGGAAGGAAGGAGAGAGGGGTAGGAGAGGGAGAGGGGAAAGGGGGGAGATGAGGATAATTTTACAAGATGTTTGTATAGCACGCTGAGTTAATGAGCTCGGCTAGAGGCATGAGGAAGTCTTTTCATACATTGAAAAGGAATTTGACAAGGAGAGAGGGGGAGGAAGCTAAAGAGATGGAGAAAGATGAGGAAGGAGAGAGGAGGGGAAGGAGAAAGAAAGGGGGAAAGGGGGA
Organism: Temnopleurus reevesii; assembly: GCA_036244855.1. Classification (NCBI taxonomy): domain Eukaryota; kingdom Metazoa; phylum Echinodermata; class Echinoidea; order Temnopleuroida; family Temnopleuridae; genus Temnopleurus; species Temnopleurus reevesii. The sequence goes on along the minus strand of BQKZ01009998.1, from coordinate 12,665 downwards.
GAGAGAGATGGGGAAGGAGAGAGGAGGGGAAGGAGAAAGAAAGGGGGAAAGGGGGAGAGAGAGATGGGGAAGGCTAGAGGCATGAGAAGCATTTTAATACATTGAAAAGGAATGTGAGAGGGAGAGAGGGGAAGGAAGATAAAGAGATGGAGACGGATGGGGAAGGAAGGAGAGTGAGGGGGAGAGAAAGGGGGAAGAGGGATAGAGAGATGGGGATAATTTGACAAGATGTTTGTATGTACCATACAGAATTAATGAGCTCAGCTAGAGGCATGAGGAAGTCTTTTCATACAAAGAAAAGGAATTTGACAAGGAGAGAGGAGGAAGATAAAGTGATGGAGACGGATGGGAAAGGAGAAGAGAGAGGGAAAGAGAGAGAGAGAGAGAGAAATGGGGAGAGTGGGGAAGAGATGTGGATAATTGGACAAGATGCTTGTACTCTATATCACTGAATTAATGAGCTAGAGAAGGGGATCAAGAATGTATTTTAATATAGACATTGACATTGAAATGAGTGTGACAAGATGTTTGTATACCATACTGAATTAATAAGCTAAGTCCCGAGCTGATGTATCCAGGAAAGAGGGAAAGATAAAGAGATGGAAACAGATGGGGAAGGAAGGAGAGAGGAGGGGAAGAAGAGAGATGAGGGGAAGAAGAGAAGCTACTTTCTTGGGAAAGAAGAGAGAGAGAGGAAAAGGGGGAGAAAGAGATGTTTTGTATACCATGCTGAATTAATGAGCTAATGGCTAGAGGCATGAGGAAGTCTTTTCATACATTGAAAAGGAATGTGACAAGGAGAGGGGGATGGAAGATAAAGAGATGGAGACAGATGGGGAAGGAGAAGGAGAGAAGGGAGAAAGAGAGAGAGAGAAATGGGGAGAGTGGGGAAGAGATGAGGATAATTTGACAAGATGTTTGTATACCACACTGAATTAATGAGCTAATGGCTAGAGGCATGAGGATGTCTTTTCATACATTGAAAAGGAATTTGACACTTAAGAGAGAGGGGAGGAAGATAAAGAGATGGAGAAAATGGGAAAGGAGAATGAGAGAAGGGAGAAAGAGAGAGAGAGAAATGGGGAGAGTGGGAAAGAGATGTGGATAATTGGACAAGATGGTTGTACTGTATATCCCTGAATTAATGAGCTAGAGAAGGGGGGATCAAGAAAGCATTTTAATATAGACATTGACATTGAAATGAGTGTGACAAGATGTTTGTATGCAGTACCACACTGAATTAATAAGTTAAGTCCCGAGCTGATGTATCCATGGCCTGGGGTATTTATAGGGCCTTTAAAGCCCAAGTAAAGTTTTGGTAAAAGCGAATATTTTAATCGCCACATTTTGTCTTCAAATCTAAATAAAATGAAAAATGATATCATGAACATGTTGTACAAAAGATTGTGCGAAAAATGAACAAGTTTTGGAAAAGTTATAACCTAAAATGTCCAAAATATTTCAGCGTTGTGTCCCCCGACGCTAATTCAATATTTTCTTTCTTGATAAAGGACAACTTCTCATGCACAGAATTTATTCTTTGTGTATTCCTTTTTATTATGCTTTAATCAAATCTTGGAAATAACTTTGTATATGCCCGATAAGAAGCAAAATATTGTTATAACCAGGAGAGGGCGCTAAATACGATTTAAAGGTCAAATTAAAATTTTCAAAAGAATTAGCTCGTAGAAAAATATGCAATGGTTTCAAAATGTGTATACGAATTAGAATGTAATGGTAAATATTCCAAAAAGTCACATTTATTAATCTTTACCAAAAATATACTTGGGCTTTAATACCGTGAGATTGAAGTAGAATGTGACAAAGAAAAAGGGTAAGATAAATGGATGAAGAGGAGGGGGAATGAGAGAAAATAGGGGAAAAGAGAAGGGAGAGAGAAAGAATGGGACGTGTTTGAATACTAATGAGCTAAGCCGGAGGTATCATTGAAATGAGAGTGACAAGATAGTGTCACAGAGAAGGATGAAGAGAAAGAGAAAGACAGAGGAGAGATGGAGAGATAGCTAGACAGAAGATGAGAAATAACAACAAGTTGATAAATATTCTACAATGAATCAATGAGTTACTGTAAGCCTGAGGCATTTACAGTATTTATAATACAGTGACAAGAAGAGAAGGGAATGAAAAGTAACAGATCGAGAAAGAGAGATGGGGAAGAAGACAGAAGGAGAGACGGATGAGAAGGAGAAAGAAGGAGGGGTAAGAAGAGCATCAAAGAATGGGAAGGAACAAGATATTTGTATATTGACAGTGAATTAATTAGCTAAGCCCAAGGCAGCTGTAAAAAGAGGCCTTTTAATACAGACAGTGACATTGAAATAGAATTTGACAAGATAATATGACAGATGAAGGATGGAAGAGAAAGAGAAAGGTTGGAGGGAGAGATGCAAAGAGAGACGCAGACTGCGAAGGGGAAACAAGAAGTTGGAATACGCAGTACCGAACTGAATTAATGAGCTATTAAAGCCTGAGGCATTAGGGAGGCCAAGAAATACTACATGTATATGACAGAGAAGATGGTATGACAGAGACCAACGATGCAAGAGAAAGAGAACGATAGGAGGGAGAGATGGAAAGAGAGACACATATTGTGAAGGGAAACGACAAGAAGTTGGAATACCCAGTAACACACTGAATTAATGAGCAAAGCCTGAGGCATTAGGGAGGCATCGACAGTGACATTGAAATACAGTGTGACAGAGAAGATAGTATGACAGAGATCAATGATGGAAGAGAAAGAGAACGATGGGAGAAACAGAGATGGAAAGAAATAGATAGAGAAAGGGAAACAACAAGATGATTTTATACCACAGTGAATTAATGAGGTACATGTAATCCTGTGGAATTGAGGAGGCCTTTTAATTCAAGCAGTGACATTGAAATATAATGTGCCACGATGGTGTGACGGAGGATAAGGATGAAACAGAAAGAGAACGATGGGAGAGGGAGAGATGGAAAGAGAAAGATAGAGAAGGTGAAGGAACAAAATGTTTGTATACCAAACTGAATTAATGAGCTAAGCCTGGGGCACCAAGGAAGCTTTTTACAGGCAGTGACATTGAAATACAGTGTGACTATGGTAGAAGTGTGGCAAGATGGTGTGAAAGAGAAGAAAGGTAGAGAGAGAGAGAGAGAGAGAGAGAGAGAGAGACAAATGGGAATAAGAGATGGAGAGAGAGAGAGAGAGACCGTACTGATATGGTGCCATAGAGAGGTGAAGGAAGACAAATAGAAGAGGTGGAAGAGGGAGAAAGAGGGATAGAAAGAGGGGGAGAGAGAGAGTGAGAAAGAGAAAAGAGAGAGAGAGAGAGAGACAGATGGGAAGAAGAGATGGAAAGAGAGAGACAATATTAATGTGGTACCATGGAGCGGTGAATGAAGACAAATAGAAGAAGAGACCATGGAGAAAGAAAGAGCGAAAGAGAGAGAGAGAGAGAGAGAGAGAGAGAGACAGATGGGAATAAGAGATGGAGAGAGAGACCGTACCTATATGGTGCCATAGTGAGGTGAAAATAGAAGAGGCACCTGGAAGAGGGATAGAAAGAGGGGGAGAGAGAGTGAGAAAGAGAGACAGACAGATAGATGGGAAGAAGAGATGGAGAGAGAGACTGTAACAATATGGTGCCATAGAGAGGTGAAGGAAGACAAATAGAAGAGGTGGAAGAGGGAGAAAGAGAGGTAGAAAGAGGGGGGGAGAAAGTGAGAAAGAGAAAAATATGTATATATATATATATAAAGAGAGAGAGACAGATGGGGAAAGAGAGATGGAAAGAGAGAGACAATACTAATTAATGTGGTACCATGGAGTGGTGAATGAAGACAAATAGAAGAAGAGACCAGGGAGAAAGAAAGAGGGAAAGGGAGAGAGATAGAGAGAGAGAGAGAGAGAGAGAGAGATGGGAAGAGGAGATGGAGAGAGAGAGACCGCACCTATATGGTGCCATAGAGAAGTGAAGGAAGGCTGATAGAAGAGGTGGAAGAGGGATAAAGAGGGATAGAAAGAAGGGGGAGAGAGTGAGCAAGATAAAAAAATAGAGAGAGAGACAGATGGGAAAGAGAGATGGAAAGAGAGAGGCAATACTAATGTGGTACCATGGAGCAGTGAATGAAGACAAATAGAAGAAGAGACCAGGGAGAAAGAAAGAGGGACAGAAAGAGAGAGAGAGAGTTGGAGGAAAGGGCAAGAAGAAAATTGAGACATTACAAATGGCAGCATGCAAGCCTAGCAAGGTGTTTGCATACAATGAATACTGTATTGGACCGAGTAGAAACTCTATGCGATTTCCTTGATAAAGGAGTGATGGGCAAATCATACAGGCTACTGCATTGCAACAGCTGATAATTTTTTGCTGCGGCTTTATTTTCGCGAATTTTGCTACCATGAATTCACAAAAATTTGCACTAATTTGAATGCCTAATTACTTGTAGAATCGAATGTCTGCAGCCCTGAAAATACATTCATGCACATCATGTAACAAAGGCAGAGTCTCGGCAAAAAGTTGCCAATTTGCATGAACATTCACTGTTGAGTTATCTCCTCTCAGTTATTTTCTGATCGGCTTCAAACATTTTTTAAGCAAACATGTAATATTTGTTTGATCTTTCTGCTTCCAATTTGAAAAAAAAAACAATTGATATTTTTCTGGCCCTGATCAAGCTTTTAAAACCTGTGTGAAGACTCATACAGTACATGCTACCAGGAAATTTGGATCCAGGTACATACGTTTACATTATGCATTTTGAAATAACAACAGAATGTGAAATGTTTGGTTTTCTTTTGTCAAAACAATATCATATTGTTCATATCATATTTTATTTTTTGCCCTGACCCAGTCTTTAAACTAGTGTGAATACTCACAGAGTAAATGCTACCAGGAAATTTGGATCCAGGTACATACGTTTACATTATGCAGTTTGAAATAACAACAGAATGTGAAATGTTTGGTTTTCTTTTGTCATAACAATATCATATTGTGACAGGATGTATTTATTCAAGACATACAATACTTTAACCATAACAGCCAAGGTTATCTACATTTACGGAGAAATGGTGATATGGCAAAATAAACCATGACAATCATAAATACAATGTAAACTAGTGTCCAGGGCTGTATCGCCAAGGTTGACCACTGACATTATTATCTAGTTTTAAAGGTGGAAAACTACATTTGCACACATTACGGTTAATATGCTTACAACTTGTTGTGCATGTACCTCAGATATGTAGTAACCTCTATGAAGTATTTTGGTTGAATGTAGCCCAAAATATTCAATTCAAATAAAAATCTATTCAATCATAATTCATCTTGACACCAACGGTATCGCGATACTCCTAGCGTATTACGGTACCACACACACACACACAACATAAGAGCACATACAGTGCGCACTTTAATACACTGCCACACCATGCAGAATACGCACTGAGAGAGGCTCTTGCGCTATTGGTCAATGAGAGGTGTTTTGAAAATATTTTGAACGCACGATCCATTAGTTTGAGGCCCGACTAGAAGAATTATTATTGGAATAACTATAAATGCACCTATCATGACCAATCTTTGTGCTTAATTGATTTGTGATAAATACTCTTCAACATAACACAACAATCTCGAATTTTAGGCTGCAAAAGAAGTATTCTTCCTTTAAAATTTATTTATTTGATTTAAACTTTTGAAGGATACAGTATCCTGTAGTTCATTTGCTACATGTAGGCCTACATGTACCGTGACCAACTATGCTTTAGAGGTAATAAATACATGTAGATGCTATGTTAGTAATACGTGCCCTTACGGTTGTCCATATCAGGGAGCATTATGGGTAGTTTTTTTGCATACCTGTGCATGCATTGTTTACACTGCACGAAATCACTTTCACATTTGAAAATCTACCCACGATGCTTTCAGATAGTAACTGTAAAGGCCCGTATTGATTCAGATTCATGCAGATGAACAAAATGTAAAAATTCAAGCAAAAGTGGACAATCCGTTCAAAAGCTATCAATTTTCAAATTCACAGATAACGATCCCCATCGCTGATAGGGATCCGGGCAATCGGCAACATCGAGGGAATCTGTATATAGGACAGATGATAAAGGATGCAGGGTATGCCTGTGTACATGTCAGTATTGTTGTCTATGAGCTTAGAGGCTTGTAAAGCAATCATAGACTAAAGGTCATTGCTAGACTAGACGTACAGTGTAGAGTGTGGCTGTACAGTGAGCAGGAGAAGATTGTATTGAGATGGCCAGAGAGAAAGAAAGAAAGAGAGAGGAGGAAAGGGGTAGAGAGGCACAGGGAGAGATAGATAGATAGATAGATAGATAGATAGATAGATAGATAGATAGATAGATAGATAGATAGATAGATAGATAGATAGATAGAGGTAGAGAGAGATAAAATATACGATAAAATATAGAGATAAATATATGGAGAAAGAGAGATAGAAAGAGACAGATAGTTTACTTGTACAGTGTGCCGGAGAAGATTGTATTGCGATTACCCGAGAGAAAGAGTGGGAAGATGGTTGAGAGACAAGGATAGATAGAGAGATAGATAGAGAGATAAATACATATGCATTGTATCTATAGATAGAGAGAGAGAGAGGTAGAGAAAGATCGATAGAGATAGATATCGTAGATAGATTGATGTAGAGTGTACTTGTCTCTCCATCTATTTCTTCCTCCCCTCTGTCTCCCTCCCCTCTCTCTCTTTCTCTATGGCCATCTCAATACAATACAATACAAGGAGAAGATTGTATTGAGATGGCCAGAGAGAAAGAGAGAGAGAGAGAGAGAGGAGGAATAAATAGGTCGAGAGACAAGGGGAGAGATAGAGATAGGGAGAGAGGGAGAAAGATGTGTGAATGTACAGTGTACAGGGGAAGATTGTATTAAGATGACCAGAGAGAAAGAAAGAGGAGGCAAGAGGAATAGAGACAAGGGGAGAGATCTAGAGAGATAGAAATAGATAGAAATTGATGATAGATGGAGTTAGAGAGAGAGAGAGTGAGCGATAAAGATAAAGATAGACAGAGACAGATAGATAGAGATATATAGAGATAGAGATAGAGTGTACTGGATTACTTGTACAGTGTGCAGTGGAAGATTGTATGAGGTGACCAGAGAGGTAGAAAGAGAGAGAGGAAAGAGGCAGACCATAAGTGATGGAGAGAAAGAGGGGGAGAGAAAGAGGGGGAGAGAAAGAGGGAGAAAGAGAAGAACAGGGGGAGAGGGATCCAGAGATATACAATGTAAAAAAATGAAGAGGATGAAGAAGGGAGAAGAAATAAAGGTACACTGGGAAAAAGAGCTATAGTGAGGCGGATTAGCTGACCAATTGTGCACTTTTTGATACAAGCACCAAATTTGGCACAAATGTGCATTAATGCATTGCAAACATTTCCAGATATTGGGCCCCTCAAAATTCAAGCCTTAAGGGCGGCCATTTTGGATTTCAAAATGGCCGCCATTTGAAAACTATTTTTGCGATTATTGTTCGTTTATTATTGCTGTTGACTTGAATTGAGTGTCTAAATATATGTTTTAGGGGGCAGGGAACTCAATGGTAACAATATACACTGCGTACTTATCGTAATTAGCGGCCATATTGGATTTAAAAATGGCCGCCATGTGCAAACCATGTCTATAAAATACGGTTAAAATGTTGCTATCAACTTGATTGTGGTGTCTAAATATATGTTTTAGGAGACAAGGAATGCAATAGTAATAATCTGCATTGACTATTTAAAACCGATCAGCGGCCATATTGGATTTCAAAATGGCCGCCATGCGAAAAACCATGTTTCAGATTTTATGGTTCTAATGTTGGTATCAACTTGATTGTGGTGTCTAAATATATGTTTTAGGACACAAAGAATGCAATAGTAATAATCTGCATTGAATATTTTAAACCGATCAGCGGCCATATTGGATTTCAAAATGGCCGCCATATGGAAACCATGTCTATAAAATACGGTAATAATGTTGCTAATAACTTGATTGTGGTGTCTAAATATATGTTTTAGGAGACAATGAATGCAATAGTAATAATCTGCATTGAATATTTTAAACCGATCAGCGGCCATATTGGATTTCAAAATGGCCGCCATTTCAAATATCCATTTGCGGTCATCTGTGGGGTAAATGCTGAGTTATAGACTATTTTCTATAAGCTGCTTTTCACTCCACTCCAATTTTTAAATGCAGTGCTAGGAGGCACTGATTCACATAAAAATGATTTTTTTTTTCCCCTCTTTTTTACCACTGGACCACCATATTTTATTTCAAAATAGCCATTCCTTAAAGGGGAATTACACCCAGACAATAATGTACTGTCAGTAAATGAAGAAAAATCAGATGAACAAACTGTGAAAATTTGAGCAAAATTGGATAATGAGTTCAAAAGTTATGAATTTTCAAAGTCAAAATTTCCACCTGTGCTGGACATCCTTGAAATGGCATGCGTATAGCTAATTAGCATAATCTGTGATGTCATACATGGAGAACTCCTCATTCACTTTGTATATAAATTTATTGAAAATGGATCAATATTATATTTCAAATGAGGAATCAACCCCG
>BQKZ01009997.1:0-18391 GCA_036244855.1 Temnopleurus reevesii | reverse complement strand
ACGTTTATATTACGTCGAAAATGATTCATTCTTGAACTATGATGCTCATTGTTCTAAAGTGCATGAAAACTTCGTTGCTCCTCTTTTTTTTTAGTTTTTTTTTTTTGCAATCCCCTAAAACTCGTGATTATGCACACATGCAATGGAGGGGGACAAACGATCCTACTCCATGCATTGCAGTGCATATTTAAAGTTTGAACATGAACACTTCTCAAGTGGCACAACTACATTTTCGTGCCCTTTATAAGAATGAGTATTGCTAATTCAAGCATGAATCATTCCCCGTTTCCCTAATTGATGATTCTCCAAATACGACATATCCTTTAATAATCAATACTTTATCAATACTTTCTTCATAATCACGAGAGGAAGTTGGTGTCATATTTCATGCAGAGGTTCGCGGTTCGATTCTCACCCATGGTGCTAATTTCCTTAAATTTCCTTAAATTTAGCTGATGAGATGACTCAACACACTGTGAATGCACTCTTGAGACCAAGAGCGACCAGACTTAAAAATAGATGGATGCTCATGCAGAAAAGAGTATTTGTTAAACGGATACCAAGGAGAGACAGAGACATTTGGACAAGCAGACGGACAGAGCCTCCACTAAACATAATTATATTTTTAGATAAACTCCAGTTCTGTAACTCTTCAATATAAACATTTATAAATCATGAACTCAACTTGTAACTTAGAATGCTGATTAAGTTACTCAGTAAATATATCTAGCCTTCAATTATTTCTTCGTTAGCAAGCTAGTGAAGTATAAAATTGCTCCCGTGAACCGATCCCAACCTGCCAACACGACAAAATCAATACATGCCTTGCATTGTGACTATTAACGCTACTAGGGTGCTAATATGCTGAATGATGTTTGTGTTGCTTCTCAGGGCCGCGAGGGGGCGGGGTGCCAAAAACCACTCGACCCCCCCCCCCCCCCCCCCCCCCCCCTGCAAAATTAGGGATACCTTCTGTCCCTCGCTCGCGCTCATACTGGTATCTCCATATTATGCGGTACAAGAGCGTGCACGAAAAAAAAGACATTGGGTGTCAGTACGTGGACGTCGTGACAAGATTTCGATTGAAACCTCAGTCATTATCAACTTATCGAAGGCAGTATTCTGAAATTGATTTACAATGCACCCAGGGAAATATTTGGACAAACTTTTATTAGCAATAGATGGCCGAAATTAACGCAAAATGTTGCGATGCTTGTTGCGGAGACGACCAGCGGTGTGTACTTGTGTCCTTCTCCTCGGGTCTTCGGTGCTTGTTCTCCTATTGGCCGTCACGTACAATGGAGTAGCAAACTATGGCCACAGTCCAATGAATCACAATGGAGTGTTGGCGATTCAGCAGAAAGTTTTGAAGTTTGAAATGCGAGCAAGGAAAGGGGATGACGTGCGTGATCATGGTTAGAAAGTTTGATGAATGTGTGCTCGATTTCAAGTTTGAGATTGTGTTCTAATGGCGGCAGGTATTTCAAATCAATGCAACTTAAAACACATATATTAATATTGCAACCATATCACTATGCTCAAATCACCGCTCACCGCCTAAACCCAGTCGAAGTGTTTGGTGCAGTTGATGAGGGGGAGGGGAGCAGTGTTTATTTCAATTCAACTCATTGTTTTAGTTTCTTTTCTCTACCTTTATAATTGTCTGTCATTAAGACTTTATGCTGAAAACACTATGACTATGGGAAAAGGCATCAAACTTTAATTATAGTATTAAGTAGGCATACATGTCAGCAGTAGACCTGATATAAAAGAAAAATAATGATAAACTTTAGGGTGTCACCTGAATGACCTGATATCACTTTTTTTATCAAAATGTTATTGTTAAACTCGTCTAGCATAGAGACCTGAGTGTCTGCATCAATGATATGTTTTTTTATTTAATTTAGTCTAGATATATTTACCAATGACCTTACCCATTTCCTTGTTTAAACTAGAGACATTCCCTTTAAATTCCCTTGATGAAATTGATTAAAATTGTCAATAAATATTTCGAGTTTAAGTTTTGAAATTGTACTGTAAGGTAATTTCTTTGACATGGATTAGTTTAATCGTTTGTCTGTGTTTTACTTGCACCAACTGTCTAGACTGTATATGATTTGCATACATTTTTTTATTCCGCTACAGTTGCCAATTAAGCAGTCAGGCACTTTTCTATTCTTCTCTTATTTAAATTTCAACTTCACCACTTATTCTAGAAGTCCATTCTTTCCATTCTTGATTCCTTATCAATTCCTTCTGTAATCAGGTTTGCTCACTCATTCCATCTTTCTATAACAGTTCCATCATCCTTGCATTCCTTCGTAGTCATTTTCTTACTCCCTTTCGTTATCTCATCTCTTCTCCCTTATTTGATTATTTTATTGAGCTGGGTTTATCCATTTTAGTTGGGTATATAAGTTCCCCTCTGTTCGTCTCCTGTTTAGTTCTACATAAGTTTCTTTGCCTCTCTTCAATTATCTTCAGTTATCTTCAGTTCTACAAGTTAGTTATTTTCGGACTACAGAATAAGCCATTATTTTGAATTTTGAATATTGATTTATAACTCACGTTCAGTGCTGTTTTTCCAGGAAATGTTGCAGAACTTCCCACTTTTCAATGTCAAATGACAATTTTCCCACACACCCATCCGTAGATCGAAATCTTTTCAGCCATACACTCAATAATGTTGGGCCTAGTCTTTAGATTGTTTTGAAATAGCAAATCAATTTTGGACTGTAAAATGGGTCTATCCTCTAGGGGTAGCATTTTAATTTAGAAGTCATACAAACTCTTGATTTTGTCTTATTAATCTTCTGAACAAAAGAGGTATTAAGATCAGATGCATTAAGAAATTTCTTTCAGCAAGAAATTCATCCACATTGTGCTGCACTCAACCTAGGTGTGGTTAATGGGTACCTGGTAGGAATATTTATTCCTTGAAGTGCAGAGTGCACTGGTGGCTGCCGGGCTAAAGCCAGGGTAATTATAATGCACAGCACATTGAGCACTCAGAAGAGTGGATACATGCGCTATATATATTGCATCTATTATAATTATTATTTTTATCATTAAGAAAGCAATTTGAATATGCTTTTGATCCCACCGCTGCCACCCATGGATGACATTAGGTATTTTTTCAATAACTTGTGAATTGAGTATTTGATTTATATACCAGGAAAATGTGTTCGTACAAAGCATAACACAATGTATATGAAAAAAATGTAATAAAAAGACAATGTTCAATGTATATGTCGATGATGTTCGAATGAATAAATGTCCAAATTTCCAAAATTTGTATTAACGTTATTTGCATTAGGCCATTTTGTCATTCATGTTGTGCATATTATTGTGGTTCAGATTCTGAACCATTCTTTTTTTACCATTCCGAATGAAAGAGGAATAAATGATTACCACATACACACCAGGGAAGACAGGGTGTCAATCAAAATGTCTAAATAATACTTTAAAATAGTTTAAAACATGATTCAAACTTATATAGTTTGAAAGACGGTTCAAACTCCAGGTATCCATTGCATAAACAAAGTTGCACAATGGAAACTCAAGTAAAAAACAATTCTTCCTAATTCTTTTACTCTGGCCAAATTTTGTCAGAGTTTTTTTCTAAATAGCAAAAAGTTTTATACAATGGAGCCCACATTAGCACTAAATTATTGTTGGCATAGCATAAACAAAACAAATCTTGGATATCTGGAGATACTTTTATTTCCTCTTTTCGTCATTTTTTCCAGGGAAAACAAGAAATTCCAGCGAGGAGTCTTACCAGATGTCCTTCAGCAATTTTTCCGATGATGAGAACCGAGAGCGTCCCAGTGATATCACGGGAGACAATGCCAAGGAGGTGAGGGTATCCTCATCTACCAATGAGGAGGTTCGACAGTCTTACCATGACAATGAAGATGATGATGAGGAGGAGGATGAAGATAAAGATGATGGTGGTGCCAGAGATGATGCTGCTGACCGCAAGTTGACCATCAATGCTGCCGTAAATCGTGTACGAGGACTCACTGCACACGCCGAGTTTCCAAAACGGACCGATACAAAGCTTCAAGATGAAAGAAAAGTGCAAAAACTAGCTAAAACAATGAAAGCAGAAAAGGTTGCAAAGAAAAAAGAAGAAAAAGGTTTAAGAAGAACTTATTGGAATGAATGGAATGAATATGATCGTGAAGCATGGCGGGAATTACCACTCAAGACTGGTTCCCAAGATACAGAGGTAGGTTTCCGAAGTGTCCTCTATTCTTTGAGCTCTCGTAGTCTTGTTCTGTTTTTCATAAAACAACTTTTTTAGTTCCGTAGTTATTTCTTTGTTGTTTTAATTTTAACTCTCTAAACCGTTTGACGGTAAATAACAGCCACAAAAGTAAACAGTGAATGAATTCTCCCATATGTAGTGGGCTATTGCATGTTTTAAATCTATCATTCGTTGAAGAAATAGAGAAATATTGAATAAGATTGACAACAGGACTATGTAATATCACCTGTTCTAAATATGAGAACAATTGTTTGTTTTTACTGGATGTTGAACAATTATGAAATGAAAAGCAATAAGAAAGACTTTATTTGTGGTTCATGGAAACTTGGAGGTTTCAAATTGATTTAAGTTTCAAATTGTTTAAGACATTGCAAAGCAACATGATTTCAGGCAATGGATTGTCAAAACCATGTTTAAGTGAAAATAGAAATTCATAAGTTTGTTTAAGTTGAAGTTTGTAATTTTCATTTCAATATTTTCTTTTTATCATAATACTTTTAAATAAGCACAAATAATCATGTACAAAATATTAAGTCTCTGGTTGCAGTGTATGGGCTTGATGGAATCTGTTTGCCAGACTGTAAAGAAAACAACCTTGACCATTTGAACTTTGACCGGCTTTTATACATAGTGACCTCAGTCCACCAATAATCTTCAAGCGTCTCCCCTCCATAATCCCTCTCTCAAATGCAGTCCTACATCCAATGAAATTAAGTGCACCCATTCAACCTTCATACTTTAAATACAGCATAAAAAATAAGCACCCCCTCCTCCTCCTTCTGAAAATAGTATGCATAACATTTTAACTGATGTCTGTCCATAAACAAATTTTGCTCCAGAAATTTTCATCCATCTGGTTTGCTAAATATGCAAAAATATTATCCAGCATATATATTAATAAACAAATATGTAACTGGTATTTTTGTAAATTCCTCACACCAAATATTTTAAAATATTGAAAGGAAGAAGAGTGTAACCAAAAAGGATATATGAACATAACAAAAAAGTGTGAGGAAAATAAGCTAACTAATAAGAAAGTTATGAGTTGTTTGATATTTCGACAAATTAGCAACTGGTGACATCCATAGGTGCACAGTTTACCATTTATTGTATTCATATCAATGTTAAAAGATGTTACTTTATTCCCCAAAATATGATTTTCTCTTCTAGAGGATATCTTCATGATAGATATGCAGATCCGCTTTTTGCACATGTACATTTATACAAAATTTGTATCTTTCTGTAGAAATTATTAATTTTGCACCATTGATTTAAACAAAATGTTGGTTTGTTGTGCACCCATGATGTCATCAAATTGGCAAATTGACAGAATATATATTTTTTAATAATTTGCCCATTTTGTTTCAAATTTTTTGAAAATACATAACTTTTTGAATGCTTGTCTGATTTTCTTAAATTTTGTTTTTGTTCTGTTGCTGTTCCTTTTTTAAAAATTATTATTTTGGGGTAAACTCTTCTTTTAAATGCTGATAGGCTTCTGTTTAAGCCCTAGTAAAGTTTTGGTAAAAGCGACTATTTTTATCGCCAAATTTTGTCTTCAAATCTATATAAAATGAAATATAGTATCATGAACATGTTGCACAAAGGATTCTACAAAAATGATTTAGTTTAGGTCTTTAGGAAAAGCTATAACCTTAAATGTGCAAAATATTTCAGTGTGGTTTCCCCCAAAACAAATTCAATATTGTCTTTCGTGATAAAGGACAATTTCTCATACACAGAAATCGGATGACAATTTCAGAATTTTATTGTTGTGTGTACCTTTTTATCATTCTATTGTCAAATCCTGGAAATATTTTTGCCCGATACCAAGCAAAATATTGTTATAACCAAGAGAGGACACTGAATATAAACTGTCAAATTCAAATTTTCAAAAGAATCAGTTCGTTAAAAAAAATATGCTATGGTTTCAAAATGTGTATAAGCTAAACATCAAAAAAATTCACATTTCTTAATCTTTACCAAAACTATACTTGGGCTTTAACAATCCCAATCTATACATCCCAGTGGATTTTTAAAAGTGGTGATGGGCTTAATGCTAATTATGAAAAATATCAGGTCTGTATTCTCAACACTCTAGTTCTTGCTAAAATCCTATGTCATATGTGGAGCAAGTCAGAAAACTGAGAAACATTTGAATTTTCTTACAAAATTAAGTATTTTCCAACCAACAAATTTGTTGTTTTTTTTGTTTTTTGTTAATGTGGTATAAAAAAAAGATGTTATTTCACTGGGTCCTAAGCAATACAAGCTTTGCTTTAAATTTAGGTTCCCCCACTTTTGTTATCTTTTTTTTTTGACAAATTCTTATTAATTTTTCGATTTTGTGTAGATATTTCTTGATTGATATGTATTATTGTCATATATGATTTGTTATTGTAAACGAAAGTGGAAAAATAAATTCAAATCAAATCAAATCAAAATCATATTGCATCACCCTAAATTCTGTTGCAATTTTATGTTTCTTTGAAGGAAGGGGATCACTTTTTGTTAAGTTATTATGACCATATACTGAATCAGATTATTATAATTTAATTAAAGTCTTCAATATGCCCAATCTTGGCAAGTATTCAGTTCTGGCATCAGGAATAAAGAAGAATCCTATTGGCGGATGGTTTTCATTGTTACCATGGTTACCACATAAGGAAGTCAATGGGTTAAATTGTTACCATTTTGTAGTTTCATCATCATTTGTTTTGATAATGATAATAATAATAATAATAATATATAGCATTTAAACACGCCATCTCTCTAGTCACCTATTCAGAGGCGCGAGACAAATTATCTAATATTATTACCCGGCCATAGCATAGCTGCCAAGTAGGCGCTTCTGCATTTAGAAGAATAAATTCCTGCCGGTACCCATTCACCTCACCTGGGTTGAGTGCAGCACACTATGGGTAAATTTCTTGCTGAAGGAAATTAACGCCCTGGGAGAGATTCGAACCACCGACCCTCTAGTTAAGAGGCGAGAGTCTGAACCACTACACCACGACGCTCCCATGATAATAACAATATAAATAATAATAACATTACATGGATCTTATATAGTGCACTTTACATCGTAATTAGATGCTCAAGGAGCTCAGAGCAAATTAATTGAAGTGATGAAATACAAAAAGTTAATACAAAACATGGCAATTCAAACGGCAACCGCAAATAGATAAGTCTTAAGGTTGCCCTTAGAGGAAGACAGTGATGATGAGGTTTTAAGAAGTAAGAGCTTTGTTGGAGGACAACTTCCTGGCATGTGCAGCCACAAAAGAAATCAATTATTTTTATTGTTATTATCATCATCATTATTTTCATTATTTTATGCTTTTTTGTCTGTTGTTTTCTCGACAGAGGCAGACTGGTGAAGGAGTGGTGTACAACAGGGTTGGGAAGTGTGGAAGTCGCTCCGTCATCAATGTTCTAAAGCAGCTAGCCTTGAATAACCATTTCCACTTAGTTTCTTCTTTAGTCTATAATAGCACAAGACTAAGCAGTCCAGATCAGGTACTTATGTCAGCTTTTTGCTCCTTCTTTGAATTGATTATTCTCTCTTTCTCTGTCTCTAATCAAAACATATTTGGAAATTGGAGTTTACAGGCACAGACAAAAAATATTGTATATGGGTATTTCCATGGGGTTGGGTCCATTTTTGTGACATCCAAAAACCCTAAATCTGTGGCTTTTTCAAACCAGGCAAATACAGTCCAATAATGACATTACCCCAATAACAGTATCGCACCCAGAAGTATTCCTCAAAGACCATAGCATATTGGAACTACCTGACAATTTCTTGCACATGCAAAAGCAGTGGGATGTCCATATAACGTAGTGAAATTTTTGTATACGTGTACCTTCAAATCCAGAAAAGATTTCAAATCCAATGTGTATAACTGAGAAAAAAAAGCAATTTTCATCAATAGATCGAAGCTTAAGAAGATCTGAATTGATCTTCATGGTGAAGTGACAAAGTGGATCACTACGTTACATGGACTTTGCATGAAAAGTGGACCCAACCCCATGGAAATACCCATATGTTTCCAAATCTTTTCACATCATTTAAGTTATTTTCTCTAATCAATGACATCTCATTTTTTGCACAGCTATTCTATGACTGATTTTTTTAAATTAGAGTAGGAGTCCTGAAAGAAAAGGTGCCCAAATTTATGATTTATATGATACTGTGTTTTTTTTTAAATTTGAATAAATGAACTTAAATGATGCTGTGTGCACAAACATTTTTATTTTGAATACATCAAAGCTATTAACAGTGACCCAGGTGGATTAATATTGATTATTTATATGTTGTTTTATTCTCCAATTTATATATTTGCTTACTCATCAATCTGACCTTGTTAGCAGTTTATTCCGCCCTTGTTTTGTTCTCCTCTTTGCAGCAACATATGGTGAATGTTATAAATAGATTAGAAAGTCCCTACGTATTTCAGAGACACGTCCACTTTATAGATTTCAGTAGGTAAGTGTTACATGTGAATATTTCCTGCCAAATAGTTAATCAATTTAGTTTTACTGGCCATGGACTGGACATTCACTTTTCCGTCTCTTGTTCTCTTCCCTTTTCCTCTTCCCATTTCTTTTCTCCCTCACTGTATTTTCCTTTCTATTATCTCTTTTCACCTCCTAATCTATAGTTCAATAGTTTATTTTTACTCGACAATAAAAAAAAAAATACAATGTATAGCATTACAAGTGACATCAAACAGATACATAAAATTACAATAGATCAGAAAATACATATTGCATGAATTAGGGGGGTGTTGCTCAAAATCAACTGCAAATCAACTGCAACTTTGCAAATCGTAATGCGCATTTTGATTTGCACTTTTAACAAGGCGCGCAATCTGCATGAAACAATGATTTTGATTGGTGCGTACCGATCAACGGCAACTTACGATCAATTGCAACCTTTGAGCAACACCCCCTAAGGCTGTAGACCAGGAAGAAAAAAGATCCTTATATAAGGCTAACCTCACAAATATAAGTTTTAATCTCTCCCAATCTTTTTCTTGGAATCTGAAAACCATTTCCTCTCATTTTCCCCTATCTGTCTGTCGTTCTTCAGGTTTGTTTCAGCACATTTCTGACACTTAATCACCGTGTTTTCCGGTTTTGATCTTTAGGAGCAACATTTATCCTGCATCAACTTAATTATTGTTTTCAATGATTATATATTTATTTTTGTAATATTAAAGGGGAATTACACCCAGTCAATAATGTACTGTCAGTAAATGAAGAAAAATCAGATGAACAAACTGTGAAAATTTGAGCAAAATTGGATAATCTGTTCAAAAGTTAGGAATTTTCAAAGTCATCATTTCCACCTGTGCTGGGCATCCTTGAAATGGCATGCATATAGCTAATTAGCATAATCTGTGATGTCATACATGGAGAACTCCTCATTCACTTTGTATATAAATTTATTGAAAATGGATCAATATCATATTTCAAATGAGGAATCAACCCCGTTCTTTCTGGAATGCTTGCAGAATTGATGTGGCTATAATATATTTAACCGAAGAAACAAAATTTTGTCTACTTTTCTGGAAAAAGAGGAAAATGTGAAATTTTGTGTACAAAGCGAATGGAGAGTTCTCCATGTTGGCAGCCATTTTGTGCCTGTGCGTTTGCCAATTTAAGGAGCCCATGAGGGGTGTAAATCAAAACTTTGAAAATTCATAACTTTTGAATGGATTATCCGATTTTGCTCAAATTTTCACAGTTTGTTCTTCTTATTTTTCTTCATTTAATGGTAGCAATTTAATCTCTAAGTGTAGTTCCGCTTTAACCAACTGTGGATGATTTATTTATGCATTTATTTTAACTGTTGATGGATTCTGCAATTCAACCACTTGGCCGTGTAAACTGTTTAAATTAAAAAAAAAGTTATAAGATTTAATTTAATTCTTTAGTAATTTCTAAACTTGTATGATTGAGCCATGAAATTTAGTGATATATAATGCTTATTTGACTTATATATAATGCTAATTTGATTTATCATAAATAATGCTGAATTAATACATATAGTTCTAATTTGATTTACGCATAATGCAAGTTAAATTTATATGATTTAGACAATGTTAAACACAGGAGAAGATCTAAAGAATATGGAAATCTGTACAAGATCACTCACTGCCGTACAGGCAGTTACAGGAGGTATAGTTCAGGAAATAGAAAATGTCTGTATGTTTTACTTCCATTTTTAAATGCCAAATAAATATTCTCCAAAACATCTAAAGAAAAACATGCATACAGGAAAGGTATTTCAAGGAATATGCAACAAATATCGTGTATTTAATATTAGCATCAGCGATTCCTCGTAGAGGCCAGCCTTTTGAACAAGCCATGCTTCTCTGCTGGCCTCTTTGTCATTTCTTTTGTCATATAACATTATTTATGACTCTGTATTACGTTCGAATCTGCGGAAGAATTTAAATGAAATGATTTGATTTGAAAGGGTTAAATGTATTATGTATTTGCTATGACAGATACTATTAAATGAAACTGTCAATAAATTCTCTAACAAAATCCTTCTTTCTCACAGATATGGAGTAGAGCAACCTAGCTATATCAACATAATCCGAGATCCTTTGTCTCGGATGGTATCTCAGTACTATTTCTTACGCTTTGGGGATGGCAGGGGAGAGAGGATCTACTCTGGAGATGATAAATACCAGGTAATGATAATAATAATAATAATAATAATACTGATACTAGTTGTGGTAATAGTAGTGTGGCAGTATCTCAGTACTATTTCGTACGTTTTGGGAACGGCAGGGGAGAGAGGCTCTGCTCTGGAGATGATAAATACCAGGTAATAATGATGATAATAATAATAATAATAATGATACTAATTGTGGTGATAGTAATGATGGCAATATCTCAGTACTATTTCCTACGCTTTGGAGACGGCAGGGGGAGAGGGTCAACTCTGGAGATGATAAATACCAGTTAATAGTAATGATAATAATAATAATGATTACAATAATAATGATAATAATAATGATAATATTAATAATAATAATACTAATTGTGGTAATAGTAATGATGGCATTATCTCAGTACTATTTCTTACGCTTTTGGGATGGCAGGGGTGAGAGGCTCTACTCTGGAGATGATAAATACCAGGTAATAATAATAGTAATAATAATTATAATAAGTATAATACTTATAGTAAAAATAATGATGGCAATATAAGTAATGGTATTGGTGATAATAATAATATAATAGTAACACTATTAGAGGATTAACCAATTGACTACTGAAACCGAGTAATTCCTGCATAGAATATGGGAATTACAGAATGCAGTAGTCAAAGGGTTAAGGGAATATGTTAAAAATGGGCACATTGGGCAAATTAAATTAATTTGCTCATGGTTGTCATAAGTTCAATATTTGGAGAAAAATTAACTCACAGGCATAATGTACATATCTTTCTGTCATTTACAAATGTTAAGACAAATCTGAAGTCCGCTGATATTTAAGAAAATACATTATTAAAATTTGTCATATTTGTTATATGAGCTTCAGCCTAAGCCGAAATTTTAAACACTAGCAAATAACACGATATAAACTATTTCCGAAAAGTTACGTGGGCCACAGACAATATAAATGTACGCCGTGTATTCAACTGTGCAGACACAACAATCGCAAGCCAGTTCCGATTTTAGTAACATTACAAAGGACTATTGAGTTTGCGTTCGACTTAATTTTTCCAATATTGTTTACATCGTGTTAATTATAATTCAACAAAGTTCAACTTTATCACCCCTATCCCTATTAAATGAAAATAAATAGCCTGGTCTTTCCCTTTAAAGCCCTTGATAGAATACTGTTAATTTGGTACTGAACAAGCTCATCTTAATAATGATCTAATTAAACTTCCATCCTCCTCTTAATTTGGTTATATTCATACTGTGCCTCTACATATTCATGTGACCACGGAACGCATATATGCATTACAGTGAGGGTCTATTACACTAACGTAAATGTGCAAGTAATCGAGTGTCATTGCCTGCTATAGTAGAGGAAGTTAACCTAGACTCAACCTCATGTTATCATTGGAACCATTTCACATGATCAAGTTAATCTCAGCCTCAGGGCGATATCACATTGAGAAGTTAGGTTCAACCCCAGGTTATCATCGGACTATTTCACATTAAGGAGTTAGGCTCAACCTCATGTTATCATTCAAGTAGGTGATGTTTCACATGGACAACACTCGACATTGTGTTATCATGGGGCTATTTTACATTAATAAGTTCGACTCGACATCTTGTTATCATAGGGACCATTTCACATTAATAAGTTAGACTCAACTTCATGATATTGTAGGGGCTATTTCACATTAACGAGTTAGACTCGTCATAGGGACCATTTCACATGAAGAAGTTTGACTAGGCCTCATACTTTTGTTCTTCATACTTTCGCTATTTCATGTGAACACCTGAGACTCTATCTCATATTTTCATAGAGGCTATTTCCCATTTAGATGTTAGGTTCAACCCCAGGTTATCAAAGGGGCTACCGGTATTTCACATTAAGGAGTTAGGCTCAACCTCGGGTTGTCATTAGGACCATTTCACATTAATAATTTGGACCCAACTTCTTGTAGCCCTATTTTCATATTAAGACGTTAGACTCATCACCAGGGGCTATGTTTACACAAAAAAGATGTATCATGTTATCAATGGGGATATTTCACATTAATAAGTAAGAATCAACATTGGGTTATCATAGAGCTATGTCACATTGAGAAGTTAAACCCATTGTTAGGTTTATCATAGGGGCTATTTCTTACAAACAAGTTCGACAGAAACTCCTGTTACTATAAGGACCATTTCCTATTAATATAATGGACTCAACATCATTTTTCAGAAGGACTATCGCACATTATCAAGTCAGGCTCAGCCTCAAGGCGATATCATATTGAGAAGTTAGGTTCAACCCCAGGTTATCATATGGCTATTTCACATTAAGAAGTTAGGCTTAACCTCCTGTTATCATACAAGTAGGTGCTCTTTCAAATGGACAAGTTAGACATCGTGTTATCATGGGGCTATTTCACATTATTAAGTTAGACTCAACCTCTTTTTATCATAGAGACCATTTCACATGAACAAGTGAGACTCAGCCTCAGGTTGATAAGGGGCTATTACACATTAAGAGTTTAGGCTCAACCGCAGGTTATTCTAGGGTTTATTTCATATGAACAAGTTAGACTCAACATTGTGTCATAACAGTGGCAATTTTTAGAGTAGCAAATAGATTATACTTTTCCTCGTGTTTCCATAGGTATATTTCACGTCAACAAGTTAAACTCCATCTCATGCTATCATAGGGGCTAGTTTGTATGAGTTAATCAATATTCTACCTCATTTTATCAGAGGCTATTTAAAATATTAAAATAAAAAAACTAATAAGTTAGACTCAACCCCATGTTATCATAGGGGTTATTTCACATAAGCAAGTGAAAATTTATAGGAGCAGTTTCACATGAACAAGTTAGGCTCAAGCTCAATGGCATCATAGGGTTTACTAAATTATTTCATAGCATTGTGGAATGTGGATTTTGATTTGGTTTTAAAGTATCTTGATGATACAGATTAATTCGTTCATATGTCACCAATGACTGAAATGGCATTCCCTAACTTTCTCCTGCATGATTATGTAATCCGGACAATGGGAATCAAACCTGCGACCTCAATGCCACCAGTTCAGTACCATAAGGTCTAGACCATTGGAGTGCTCAAGCGATAAGATTTGATATTATCCCACGGTACAGAACTACTAAGTTGATGAATTTAACCTAATAGCATCTTTGCTACTGAAAATGTCCCAATATTGTTTAATGTAATAAAACCTGTTTGACAACAATGATTTTGGAAGGCATATTGTTTTATGAAAAGGAACTCCTTCATATTTTGGAATTTGGATTTTGAAACAAAGGGATTGATAATGATAATGATAGAAATATAATATTCTTAAAGAGCACTGAACACCTCTCAGTGCTCCACAATCAATGCAGCATTATAACTCTGGCTTTAGCAAAAGCAGCTTATTCATTCCAGGAATCTATATATTCACCCCACATTGGTTGGGAGCAACAGAATGTTGATCCATCAATGTCATGCTGAAGTGTATGTGTGGTTGGACGCTATAACACCAAAAAGTTTAGGCATGAAACTGCCTTTAGCTCAGACTCTCCATAGTCTGCTTGTAGAAACCTTTGGTTTGCAACGCAAAAAGATAGTCTTTGTTTTCTAGGCTTGATCTGAGGTCTGTTGAATAAAATTACAAGTGATGCTAACTGCCAAATATAGAACCATTACAGACCATTTCAGATTGATAAGAGAGAGGGTTTAGAGGGTAAGACCTTATGCATTTAGATCAGAACATATTTTCAGATAGGTTTCAGGCAAAGGCCCAAATCCAGGTAGTTTATTTTGTGCCGCATACTAGTTGGAGTCTGAAGAGGAAGTTCACTCATCCACAAGCAGCTTCAGGCTTGTGGTACTAGTCTCTCCTTTCAGACATGGTTATTCCCAGTTGCAATAGGCTTCAAAGTGCCTAGCATTTGCAAACTTATTTTATTTAACATATAATTGTTTCATTATTGTAATCAAATCATTTGTATTTTCTTTATTGTGTATAATTTGTTTGACATAACACAATGTATATGAAAAAAAATGTAATCAGAACAAAATGTTGGCTGCATATGTCGATGACGTTCAAATGAATAGATTCCAAACTAGTTGTTAGTATGGGACATTATTTTCTGATAGGAGAATAACCTGACTCACAACAGGATATATTGGGTATACATCACTAGACTAGTTGTGTCAGGGGACATGATTTATGATAAGACTTTTTATTGCCTGACTAAAGGAAGGAGATACGGTCTATCCTGAATGTTTATACTTCAGTTACTTAACCCTCTATTTGCCTAATATACACAAAATCCTATTTTAATGTAATCATGTGATGCTCTAAACAATCCTTTATATGATTATCTGGATTAATCTAAGGACCCTATCCTGTGATAGACCTTGCAATCCTTGTGACAAATATGCAGAAAGTGAAAGCAAAATATGATATTAGAAGTATACCTAAGCACAATTTACAACATTTGTTTGTGTTCACTCCATTTTACTTTCATCAAAATCTCTAATGTTTTAGAGCACTGTAGCAAAAACAATGAAGAATAAGGAGGTTATATGCTTGGATTTGGAGTCAGACTTAGGAATTTGTTTCGTCTCGTAATAAGATATGTTTTGTGAGAGATGACTTACTGATAAAGCTGTGTGAGAAATTGATGACTCAAAACAAGGCTTGTAGTAAGGTGTGGGGTAACCATGTGATATATTTACTGTTTATAATCCCAAATGATGCATTCTTGAAACCTTTAGTTTGAAGGGTATCTGAAGGCATAACAATAATTTGCTACTGGGTATATACATAAAAACTAACTCCCCTAAACTATCCACAACGTTGTGTAAGTAAGTTTTAAAATTATGAATATATTTAAATCCAAAAGTTTTCCATGATAAATCTACTGACGACCGTACAAAGACTAGCTTACACCTTGAAGCACTTGGGTAGGCATGCAAAATAACACACATGCTCATTCAAGAAGCCTTGCAAGGAGCTTTATTCAAATTTAAGTTATGCATCGCAATCATGAGCAAACTTTTCAGTGCTTCTAACTCCTTAACTTGTAATCCATATTAAGTTGGTTAAAGTTATGTTTCAGTTATATGAAACTTTCATTTTGTTACCTCAGAAACCTTTCAATTTTTTTTTGTTATATACCAATCTGATTCCAAAGAATGGTAATGTATCTCAAGTAATGCAAAGTAATGAATTTTATGTGAAACACATTTAATTTATTAGATGCATGCAACTTATACCCATATACTAAATAAGTTTGTCAGATGAAAGAATCTTTTCCAAAACAGTAGAATATACAGCATTTCTTAATTCATTCTTCAGAAATTAGATGAATTTGTTCTGAAGGAGAACGAAGAATGAACCCCCTCCCCGAAGTGGAATATACAGTGTTTGGAAATTGGAAATTTATTCGTTCGAACGTCATCGACATAAACAGTCAACATTCTATTCTTATTACATTTTTTTGTTAATTCACATTTCAGACATTTGATGAATGTGTCTTGAAGGAGAATGAAGAATGTTTTGGGAAGAGATCCTGTTACATCACTCCATTTTTCTGTGGACAGGATCCAAGGTGTAGGTATGTACACCAAAACTAGAGTGCTGATTTAAGCAACAGAAGATCTCATGCAAGGAATTCACTAAATGTGCTCTCCAAAGTGTTATTCAAAGTGTTTTCCAAAGTGTTATCGAAAGTGCGATCCAAAGTGCTAACCTCTAATGTGACCTTGTTGCATCACTCATTACATTATAGAATATCTTCAGAAGTGTTTGCCAGTCACATTCAAGCAGGTGCATAATGCTAAAGAATCCATAGAGGTACAGTTCATTTGCAAATAAACTAAGATATGACGTATCATTTCATATCCCACTGCTGCCACCTTGAAAATCATACTTCAGTTATCAGTCATTTCAGTTTCATTGAGTTATATCCAAATGGCATTGTCTTGTATCCCCCTGCTGCAACCATTATTTTCATAGCAGGGATCGGCAGCTTTGTTTTAAATGAATAGTCGTTCATTCACCGAAATCAAATCATCCAGCTCTTGAATAGAGTTAGTGGGTATGCCCCTGGTTATTTCTGTAAATTATATTTTCGTTATCAAATTATTTCTTTGGTGTAGGTCTACATCTAACTGCTGCCACATACAGTATGTATGACAGCAAGACAACACTTGTTAGTGTTTATATGACTGGAAGGGCAATAGGACATCTTCCAACTTCTCTTGAATTTGAAACTGTAACCTTTGAAAAACACCATTCAGTATGTATACTGCAAATCTGAGTTGTGTCCATAATTTTGCAAAGTGACAACCACAGGGTTGAATTTAAAATGATTTATAGACATAATACCTCCAGGAGGTGTTGCTCGAAAAGTGCCAGTGATTTGGACATGACAGTCAAAGTCATTGTTTCATAGGTTTCTGGTTAGAAGTACAGACCATAATAATAGTATAGATATATTTCTATAGCGCTAAAAACAGAGAGTACCATAGCACTTTAGAATTTGACAGAACAAAAGATGAAAACAAATTAATTACTGTGGGAAAAGGTAAGTCTTAAGATGTTTTTTTAAACGTAACAGAATTTGAAGTCGCCCGTATTGATGATAATAGTGGCTACTTGTATAGCGCACAGGCCCACTAGAATTTTGGAGCATCTACTGAGAAGCGCTTTTCAGCTGTTTTGAATTTACATTTTGGTATGAGAAGTTTGTGTGTATCTGATGAAGAGCGGAGGTTTCAAGAGGGTGTAGAAAGTTCTATGGTGTTAGAGAAGTATTGTGAATGAACATGACTATGTTTTTTTTGCAAGTGCAGTTGATTTGCAATCAATGTTAACTTTTACACAACACCCCCTTTGTGTCCTTCCTACCATTGATGAAACCTATTTTTTACCTCTCCAGAGAGTGCACATCCTGGTCCTTGAGCCAAGCAAAGCAGAATGTAGAAGATCACTTTGTTGCCCTAGGTGTCCTGGAAGAACTTGAAGATACCTTCAGAGTCTTTGAGGCAGTTTTACCTGAAACCTTCAGCGGGGCACTTGATATCTATAGAAAGGCTGGTAAGCATCACTGCTAATTTTTCAATACTTGACCAGTCCATTTATTTTTTAACAAGTTTATGACTGGCAAAACACTGTTTTTCTTATTAAAAAAATAAGCATTGATAGGTTTTGAAATTATTTAAAAGAGATTATTGAATTAGCAGATTGTCAGAGAATAAGAGGGTATGAGCTTCTGATATTATTGACCTAAAGCATGTCCAGCTTCAATGGAACAAATTGCCTGGACACTGGTAATGCTAGGTTGATGTTATTCAGTTTTTTTTAATTATGGCAGGTATTTGTAAGGGTCAAATTCATTTACAGATGTAGTCCAGCATGATTAAAAGACATTATACACAATGAACCAAATCC
>BQKZ01009995.1:2038-19477 GCA_036244855.1 Temnopleurus reevesii | reverse complement strand
TCATCAAACTTGCACAGTAGGTCCATTGGGTGGCCCAAATAGTGCAGAGCAATTTGCAGGTCATTATCTAGGTCAAAGGTCATCTGAGGTCAAATTTCCAAAATCCTAACCTGAAAACTCAACCTTGGCTCTCAATTTCAAAAGCCCTTGTCTGATTTTCATCAAACTTTCACAATAGGTCCATTGGGTAGCCCAAATAATGTAGATCAATTCTCGGGGCATCGTTGACGTCAAATGTCATCTGAGGTCAAATTTCCGAAATCTTAACTTGAAAACGTAACCTTGGCTCTTATTTCAAAATTCCTTGTCCAATATTCATCAAACTTGAACCATCTCTATAGAAATATGTCTAAAGCATACATGTATATGGCTATAATTTACAAATCGCGCAATGCAGGCGAGACTGCCAGGCGGCTTTTCACTTGTTGTTTAACCTCTTTCTCTTTTCTCAGCCTTTTATTTTTCTCTTCTACTCTCTTTATCTACTTTTTCTCTTATACTTCTTCCTCCTCTTTATTTCCTCTCCTTTTGCCTCCACTTCAATTTCCTCTTTCTCTTCTTCCTTTTCTTTGACCTCTCTTGTATAATCTTATTTCTCCTCCCCCTCTTTTTTTTCTCATTTCTTTTCCCTCCCTTTTCCATCCTTCACTCTTTTGTTCTTTATTCTCCTCCTACTTACATTTTCATCCTCTTTCTCCTCTTCTCCCCCTCCCCCCCTCCTCTTCTCCTTTCTACCTATCTTTCTCTTAAATTCTTTCTCCTTTGTCCTTCCTCTTCCTCCTCCACCACTTTTAATATTTTCAAAGTTATTACGTAAATTAAATTCAAACATTCCTCCTTTTTCCATTGCTAATTTGATTTGTAAAAAAACAATTCATTGTTTTTATTTATTGCTTTTATGCTTTTATTTCTAAAATAAAACTGTATGGCATGCTTACAAATTTTACAAATGTAGACAATTTGCCCAAAATCAATCTAGCGTTTTACATTTCTTTGACCATTAGAATATACACTTGCATCTTTTTTTCTCAATAGTTCTGGAGGCAAACTAGAGCAAGCTGTCAAACTAGGCCCACTAAAATCAAGGCAACAGCTGGAGCAGGAGTCTAAGCCTCCTGTCAAGAAGAATTCCAATGAAACAGCTGAGAAGAAGTCTACAAGCCCTTCACCTACAGGCACACAGGTGTATGACCTCAGCCACTGGGCAGGGTAAGTACATTTTATACATAACAAATCTAGAAATTTACACCTTGGTACTGTATAATTTTGGCATGTAGATATTTTTTTGCGTTTTGGGACAAGTTTGACAAGTTTGACATTTTTGCTTTTGTAGTGTACGCATATGAATGTGAATCATACTGGACTGTGAAATTGGCAAAAGTAACACCACGATGCAACTATCAGCTTATACAGTTCCATATGTGTGATGAAATATTGAAATACTTTTCCAATGCACAAAAATTGACTTTTTCATAGGGGATAATATACCTCCAACACCTAAGTACAATGCTGTATCGTAATAGTATTTTTTTCTAGAACCTAGAAGCACATCATATATGCATTGTTATTTTCATATTTTTAAACATTCATATTCATCTTTTGAACACTTTTTTTTTAAATGTACAAAGATTCTACAAGTTCACAAATGGATTATCTGGTTTAGGGGTTGAAGTGGATTGTATACTGTTTGATTTGAGTATATAGAATATTTGTCATGCTGTATGAATTTACATGTAAAAATAACCCCAAACCTTTTAAATGAATCACCTGTAAATATCTCTCTATTTCCATAATTGCTTAGTCATTGGTTACTGATATAAAAACTTCTGAAATATAAAATTTTCTTTTACAGTAAGTATGTCACACATGGCTGCAATTTTTTCCAATTTCTTTGTCAAATTCTATCATTATTGTATTTTAATCTATTTTGAGCAAAGTCTTTAGATCGGTATTCACATGTAGGTGTTTGATATTGCACAAACGTTTACTTATGGCCAATCATTAAGATGTTATAGATTGTCATTTCAGTTCATTTAATTTTAATTTAATACTTTCACATAAAAACAAAAACGCAATACATGGAATAATACAAGAAAATACCAAGGTGTAAACGAGAGAACGTAAAGAGTGAAACTTTGTGGAAAGTAATGGAAAGAAATCAATATAAAGTGGACGCTGTATGTAAAAGTGAATTCCAAATTCATAATAGTAACAATAAATTTTATACATTCTTTAACACCTGACACTAAACTTTATTTAAAGTCGTCCCTAAGGATTCAACAATGTAGCATAATTACCCTAGCTTTAGCAGTTCAGCTGTTAGTAGCCCGCTGCAGTTCAAGGAAAAAAATCCTTCCAGGTACCCATTCACCTCACCTAGGTTGAGTGCAGCACAATGTGGATGAATTTTTTGCTGAAGAAAATCAACGTCATGGGGTGGAATTCGAATCTGCGACCCTCTAGTTGAAAGGAAAGAGTCTAAACCACTACACCATGACGCCTCCACAAAGTTGAATTACACATCATTAAAAAAAAAAACGTTTTTTGTTTTAATTCTCAACAGAAATGGAGAAGTCTTTGAGATTGTCCCAACGTCAGCAGAGTTCTTGTTCTATCCATCCACAGTCAAAGTCACCATCGAATCAGGTAGGAAAGGAATTTATCTTAAAGATTAATCCATGTTTTTATTTATTAACTTATTCATCTGTCTATCTATCTAATAATAATAATAATAGATGCAATTTATATAGCGCACGTATCCACTCTGCTGAGTGCTCAATGCGCTTTACAATATTATTACCCTGGCTTTAGCTCGGCAGCCACTAGCGCACATTGCATTTCAAGGAATCAAAATTTCTGCCAGGTACCCATTCACCTCACCTGGGTTGAGTGCAGCACAATGTGGATGAATTTCTTGCTGAAGGAAAGTGACGCCATGGGTGGGATTTGAACCTATGACCCTCTGGTTATTTATTGGTATAAAACAAGACAACAATCAGCAGCACATGCTTTAGCCCGGCAGCCACTAGCGCAAATGGCATTTCAAGGAATCAATATTTGTGCCAGGTACCCAGTCACCTCACCGGGGTTGAGTGCAGCACAATGTGGATGAATTTCTTGCTGAAGGAAATTGGCGCCATGGGTGGGATTTGAACCTATGACCCTCTGGTTATTTATTGGTCTAAAACAAGACAACAATCAGCAGCACATGCACATGCTGAAGCGATCGAGTTGCAAAGTTTGTAACATAAATCATGTACTGAAATGAGAATCAGAGCAAAAATATGCTAAACATCACAAACATTGCATGACTGAATAGACGGATCATTTGTTATCAGAAGAAGACATTTACAGCTTTAAAATTGGCTAAACTACTTGAAAGAAGAGCTTCATTCTTGGAGATGAATCTGTATGAAATAGGGCGATATTTCTTGCCTGTCTGTTAGCATGAATATTAGAAAGAAATGCAAGTAACGGATTATCAGAAGGGCTAAAGAGAGTAAGGGGTGTTGTTAAAAAACAACTGCAAATCAACTTCAACTTTGCAAATTGTTACGCGCATTTTCATTCGTGCACGGTATGCGCATTTAACAAGACTCGCATGAAACAATGATTTTGATTGACACATTCCGATCAACTGTAACTTGCTATCAACTGCAACTTTTGAACAACACCCCCTAAGTGACAAAGAAAATTAGATAAATGATTGTAAATGATCGTGTGCGTTACGTGTAAGATTCTTGATTGTTCAACACAAGAACTGATATCAGTCGTGCGTAAAGTCATTCTTAAAATTGTTCATAACTTGGTGAAACACAGACCTGGGAGGTGTTTCACCAAGATAAGAAAGACTTGACACACAACTTTACGTTCGACTGGTATCCCTTCTTGCGCATAATCATTCATAATATTGTGCGCATTCAGCGCAAGAAGGGCTACCAGTCGACCGTAAAGTCGTGCGTAAAGTCTTTCTTATCTTGGTGAAACACCTCCCTGGATGGGCATCTACTTCTCAGGAATTGTTGGTACCTTGATGAAATAAAGTTTTTTATTGAGATGTGCAAACGCAAGAAGGTTTGGTGTAAGTGACACCATGTAACACCAAACTTGTCTTGCTGTCGATAGAAAAATCTCGCTCAGAAAATGCTGGTGCTTGATCTGCGTCCCCTTGAGGGTACAGACAGAGAGGGTTAGTGTTCCGAGGTTTGGTGTAAAATAACCAATGATGACTCTGTCCAGGGCATCAACTGTTGCGCATAATATCTCCTTCTCGTTTCGCGCCACAACCGTGCTTCCCACGTTGCCGTCCTTGTCGAAGATGCCGACTTGACGTGGTTTTGCGTTCGATATCCTCATAACAAGGACATCGGATTGCGTGACGCAAATCTGTGCAGCGTTTAGTTTGTTTGTGGTAATCACGCGTGAATGATGTGTATTGTCTCTACCGCGCACTTTGAAGTATTCAATCTTGTTTGTGCTGTTGACTGTGTAGACGTAGTCGTTGCTGTCGCGGTAGAGCGTACAGAAAGAATCTTGACACTTTTTCTTGGCAGGATGGGATGGGATTATCCATGAGCTATTATCTGCATCATAAACTCTGATATCCTCAAAGCCATGTGATACGACGGCGCGTCCATCCGCGAGAATGACAATATCTCGTACGGAGCCAATACTACGGCTCAGGTACGGCTCCCGATTGCCAGATGCTGTGATTCTCTCCGCCCCGGGAAAGCTGCTTCCGTATCCGACGGCAACCGCATCATCTGCCATTCTCGTCATACCTCTGACTCCCCCTGGAAGATCAACCTCCTTAGTCACTGCTGGGGGTCTGACTGGCGTTACGACAGGTGGCTTGTGCTTCACGACTTTTGGAGATGCTGACCCGGTTGCCCCCACAACTCCTCCGGGATCTTGAAGATCGTTCACAAGAGCGTTCACAGTGACATTCGGCGGTAGCCCATGCACGCGCTTCTCCCCAAGCGGCGTCTCCTCCCGGCACAGCGGACATGCCATGCTACTTTTCTCGCGTCGTCCGGTGTCGTATTCCAAGAGGCATTTCTTGCAGAACGTGTGCCCGCAGGTCAGAAGTGTTGCTCTCTCAAAAGTTGTGAGACACAGAGGGCACACCAAGTTGGCGCGGATATGACTCTTCTCTGCCATAGCTCTTCACTCCAAAGTCAGTCTGAAATCAGGAAAATAAAATATAATGAAGTAAAAAAGGACCTTGAGCTTTCGATCCTAGCAGAATCTTAATCATAAGCGAAAAGACAAGGAAATGAAGTGAACACACAAGTATATAGAATAAGCTAAAGGGGAGAGAAAGAAAGAACAGGCTGTGAAGGGCAGCCAATCACAGAGCAAGGAGGGATGAATAAAGGAACTCCAATGCTTTAAATAAAATATAGGATGATAATGACAATGCATGATTGCCAATAATATGTACATGTATTCAGAGATGCTAGCCATTCTGGAATATGCACAAGGATTATTTTAATATGAATTCAAGGCTTTCATTACAATTCAATGAATGAGAGTTTGGTTATTGCTGTCATGTTTTCTCTCACTTTTAATTTTTAATTTTAATTTTTGCCTCATGCACATTTCGGAATAGATGGTATATCTGTATATAAATATATCTGTTGGAACTGGAGAAATAGCTGTGACTTCGAGAAAATTCAGCTTGAAATCAATAGAATAAAGAAGATTGGGACTTGATATGATTGATTTAGGTGATTGTTTAACTTATGGAGGTCAACTTAATCAAGTTTGACTGTAATTGTTGGCGAGTTGTTGCAAAAGTGATCTATGATAGCTCACGCAAGTCTTGCTTTACATCCATTTAGTAGAATAATGTAGGTGAAAATAATTGTGTAATTTTCATGAATTATAAGATGTATTTAAAACTAAAATGAAACTATTGCAAACAAGCTGATGTCCAGTTTTTGCATTAACATGTTTTTACTTTCAGGAATGATGTCTTTTTCTGTGCCAAATCACAACAGAAAATTATCTTTCACAATTTATTCAACCAATTAATAACTCTAAATGGTGCCATTAGTGGTTGGAGAGCTATGGATGAAATATTAGGGGTGAATTTATTTTTAAAATGTGTACAATTTCCATTATACTGTACATTGCTCCTTTCCATTTGTTTTGTAACCCATGGATGGACGGAGCTGTCATAAAGCAAATATTAATCTTTGATAAATACTCAACTTGGCAATTCAGATGTAATATCCTCCAAATGATTCTTTGGAAAAAGTGGATGAGAAAAGCCAAGGCTAATACATAAATATTTATTACAGTGTAGTTGTCCTTATATTACCAATTTAAAGATTATAGTGATTTGCCACATTTAAAGTGCTCTGATTCTAGAATTCAAAGTCACATTGCACTGGAAATAGACATTTAACCACGCATGATCTAAATGCTCAGCTCTCTCTGGAGCGATAATGTACTATCAAAACCTCACTAAAAGGTGGTACTGGGCCCCGTAACATAGAGGTTTGCGATTAATCGCTAATTGATTTTGCGATCAATTTAACTTTAGTACATGATTTGCCATAGACTTGCGATTTATATCAATCGCTATCAGATTAGCGATTAATCGCAAACCTTTATGTTACGGGGCCCTGGACAAAAACATTGAAGTCATTGCCTGTTGATTTTGAGATAGAAGTTGGGCATAAATCATAGAACACAACTTACCTTTTAATAGAAATATTTCAATCCCTGATAATAGAGTTCTGTCCCATATAACAACATTTTCTAGTTCATCCTTCTGTCTTTTGTTCTATGTCGTTCCCAATACAAGTTACACTTGGCCCTTTTGGTATTCTTTGTTCCGGCAGATGTTAAAAACTCATACAAAGAAGCAAAACCAGTCACAAGACGATTGATGCATGACAACTTCACCATGGATAACATAAAATTCTACCACACGCTACAGTGTGTATGGAAACGACCGAGACAGATATTTTTAGAAATTGTGAGGGATTTGGCAAACATTGGCACTGAGTGTCTGGCTTTTATTGTGGTATTTGATTGTGTATTGATATTGTCATGGTTGAGCGAGTTCATATTTAATAAGTGCTAGGCGGGAATCGTGTCCTTTGTTGGCTTCAGATCAATATATATGCGGTTCTGTGTAGTCTGCTAGCACAGGCCTTGATTTTAATACCTGATTTTTAGGATTTTGATTCTGCACATTTAACACAAGCTCTGCTTCTTGATCTGCCCCCCCCCCTGTCCTTCAATTTGTTTACTTTATTATTAATTCATGTACTAATTATTCTGTACATGTAACCAAACCTGTCTATTGTAGCTTTGATTATGGTCAAAGTATGGTTGCTATGAATAGGTGGACCAGACTATTGCTATTGTCATAGTTATGTGTTATTTGCGAGACAGGAATAGTGTCCTTGACTGTCAACAGATCAATAGAGATATGTTCCTTTATAGATAGTCTGCTCATACAGACTTCAATCTTCATTCCAAATAGTCACACCTGTCTGCAGGGTTAAATAGTGCTACAGCTGAACCAAGTATTTGATTTTAGTGAGAGAAAACATAACAGTACTCATACTGTATAAGCTGAAATTTTTGCTGTGGTTTTATTTTCGATAATTTCGCGGCTACGGCCTCGCGAAAATTTCCACTCTGTATAATGCACATTCAATTGTGTACAAACACTGTTAAAAACGTGAAAATAACAACACGCCAATGTGTCAAACTGGTCGGAAATCGCGAAAATATCTGTACGCTAAAATATTGGCTCATACAGTAGTTTCTGCATTTCAAAAGCACAATCTTTCATTTCATTTTGATTTCTTTGTCTTCGTTATTTTTATTAAAGGAGACAAGTGCCCTGGGGTCGTTGCCAAGTTCGAGGGTCGCCCAGGTGTTTTTATTACTGGTCAGGTGACCCCTGCTCTCCCGGGGGTAAAGGTCACAATCACACCCACAAACCCAGCCGAGGGGTCAACAGAGGGCGCTATAATGCAAACGACTGATGACAAGGGACAATATCGGTAAATATACAATATGTACATGTAGTTCATTGTGCTATTTATTAGGTAAACTTGACACACACAGCTATTTTTTTTTTATAAGATACTTTTATAGACCTGGCGCCTTTCCCATTCCATCATGTTAATAGCTAGTGCATACTCTTGATATCCATTCAATGTACATGTTACTCATTGAAATGAAACATACATTATTTTATTTTATTTATTTCCATATTCTCCTAAAAACATTTGCAGATGTGTATTTGGATATAAAAGGTGCCACCATAAAAATGACATTACCAATAGTCAAATATACATACTATAAGATCTATAACCTTATTAAATCTATAAAGGTTTTTAGCATGCAAGGTATTTGTGTGACGCCTATAGCCCTAAAATTTATATTAATGTCAAGTTTGCTTTGTGTTTATATTTTCTTTTTTTAAGACTTAATCCTTCCTTGTACAATATTAAGATATGAATGATATGGGCATAAAAGCAAAATAACCTACTAACCAACCAAATTGATCATCGTTTTATCCTCTTTCCATTTTCAGAGTGGGTCCATTACCAGATACAAGTGAATATGATGTTGATGCATCGCTAGATGGGTATGTCCTCAGCCAAGAGGAAGGCAAACTAGGCTACTTCAGGGCCTTCAAGTTAGGCAAGATCAGGATTCAGGTAAGCCGGGACAAAATTATGAGATGATCTTGATTGTTGGCTAAAAATAATAAGTGATAAAAAACATATTTTTGTGATTTTTACATTATAGAATTGTGAGAAAAGAGAGAAAGAAAGCAAAGTAAGTATCTACAAAATTTTCATGGAAGCTTTCACAGTCAAAGTTAAATACTCTTTACAAGGACACTATCACAAATATGAGAAGGCACTTGCTCACTTCCTTTTGTATTCTAGAGACTAGGGGCAATAATAATCACTGTCAACAAAGTTATATATCACTCAGGCGTAGTCTCGTGCACTATTTGGGTGTACAATTTTTTTTAGCATGTTGAATTTTTGGCAGCGCAGTTTATGTTCATCAAAGCGCCCTTCATTTACTGCGAAGGGGCCACTTTAATTTATTTTTGCGATCTTGGGGGATGTGAATGTGAAAAAGGTACGAAATATGAGGATGATACAACCTTACAGTTTTTCAATGGAGGGCAGTCAAACAACTTAATTAAATCTATTTCAATACTGTTTTGCAGGTCACTGATAGCGAAGACAGCGCCCTCTCTGGCGTGCTTCTCTCTCTGAGCGGGGGAAACTTCCGCAGCAATAACCTGACCAAAGACGATGGCGTCTTGACCTTTGGTGACCTTGGTCCTGACACGTACTTCCTGCGTGCCCTGATGAAAGAATTTGAGTTCGACCCACCCACGCAGATGATAGAGGTCAGTGAGGGGTCGTTTGTGGATGTCAAGGTCAAAGGTCGTCGAGTGGCCTTCAGGTAATAAATGGTAATCTTTTTGGGGGTGGAATTGTGTTCAGGAACTTATAAAGATACTAAGTTATGACTTTTCCTTCCTGCCAGTGTTTCACCAAATCGTTCTTTAAGTTACGCACGACTTTATATATTAACAAGTGTAATACACAAGATTCTTTATCATTGAGCGCAAGAACTGATACCAGTCTTGCGTAAAGTCGTTCTTAGAGTCTTTCGTAATGTGGTGAAACACCTCCCCGGGTTACCCAATTATAATTTCATATTCTCAGTCAGTTTTTTCTATTGTGATGTACTCGAATGGCAATCTACTTGAATATTCAGTAGCTTACAGTGATGGCACTTTCCAGACTTTTATCTGAATTTAGACTTTTAAAGCGTTCGTTTGCCATAGAAAAAAAACATACTTTTTATGTACAGAAATGCCTATCTAAATAGTTCTCAGACATTTTTTATTGATTCTCAGTGGCACACCTTAGCTTACAAGGTGGTTTATTGTCATGTTTTCTCTGACTTATGTTCAGCTGTTGCAATATCTTCATTTTAATTTTGACCTCATCTGTATTCTGGAATCTTTGGCATCCCTGTACTATAATGTTGGCACTTCATGATATGGTCCTTCAAAGAAATAGTTATTATGTTTTCTGCACTCTTCAATGAAATTCCAGCCCTGCAAACGATTGACACATCTCTACTATATTTTTATTTGCAGCTGTTTTGGATCCGTCACTTCTCTGAATGGTGAACCAGAGCCTGGTATCGCCGTTGAAGCCCACTCAGAGGAGAGCTGCGGACAGGTCGTCGAAGAGGGTGTGTCCGATGAGGAGGGAAACTTCAGAATCAGAGGTCTTCAGGTAAATGACTTTCCCCTCACCCATCAAAAAAGAAGAAACTGACAGACAAGAAAATATATAAATTTATTTTCATAATCGGAAATATTAAGTAGCATTGTAACATATGCAATGTACACTGTGCATAAACCTACTTGTATTCAAATTGATTGTGTTGTGAAATATGTTACTTTGATACAAGCCCAACCAAAAAGAAATAGTAGAACCTGAGATTGTTTTCATTCTAAAACTGTATATTCAAATATGTTAAAGATATACATGTATATTCAATACCCAAATTTCAACTCATCATGAATTTAGACTTGTGGGTTGAAATATTTTGTGATGATTTGAATCTAAACCTTGGTTTGGTAAGTAATTAAAAGTTGAAAATTGAATGCAGAAATCTTGCTGTAATCTTGCTTCCTTTTCCTTCTTTCATCAGCCAAATTGTGACTACAAGATCCAGTTAAAGGAAAGTGAGAGTAACAGCCACATAGCCAGAGCCTCCCCTCCAACACAAACAGTCACTGTGAGTATAATAAAGATTGGCAATTTTATTAGTTTGAACCTCAAATTAAGAGATGCTTATCATAAACTTAAACTTTCATTTCATGATGAACATTGATTTAGATAAGGCCTATTTAGATTGAAAAGCTCACCTTTAACATTACATTTATTTTGAATGATTTGAAATCTTTTGTCAATTCTTGCACTTTTTGGTAACTTTTTCAGACAAGATTAGGACATACATGTAGCATAACATATTTTTTTTTATAATGCACTTTTCATGTGAGATTTAAAGCGCTTCATCAGAGCAAAAATAAGTTCAGCCCCCAAGCCATCTTACTAGACAATCCAGCAGTTGACAAAACAAAGTGAACTTTCATAAAACATATTAATTCAGAATCCTATGTTGAAATGCTGAAGAAATAATGAACAGTCGACTCTGCCGAGGTCGAACTTGTCTAAGTCAAATAATTACTAAAATCAATGTGATTTTATTGGACCAAGTCTTATAAAATCTATATTGCACCTCTTCTCAGTCGATTTATCCCAAGTCAAAAAGCTCTTTGTGGTCACAAGAGATTCGAGTTACCTGCACTTCATAAAATAAAGGTGATATGTTTTTTCTTATCTTTTATTGTAGATCGGGCAGAAAGTCATCAAAGATTTGAGGATCATTGTGTTCAGNATGATATGGTCCTTCAAAGACTTTCTGCACTCTTCAATGAAATTCCAGCCCTGCAAACGATTGACACATCTCTACTATATTTTTATTTGCAGCTGTTTTGGATCCGTCACGTCTCTGAATGGTGAACCAGAGCCTGGTATAGCTGTTGAAGCTCACTCAGAAGAGAGCTGCGGACAGGTTGTTGAAGAGGGTGTGTCTGATGAGGAAGGAAACTTTAGAATAAGAGGCCTCCAGGTATGTTATCTTCCCTCTAAACCTAAACATACAAGCAATAAACAAACAATACCAGGGATGACGATGAGGAAAACAAGAACTTAAAACAGGTTCTGTTTAAGATCACCCAAAAAAGTGTTATGTTTTTGGGGTAGAAGAGGGTGTGTGGGATAAAGAAGGAAAAAGATCCTAGATCAGAGGACACAGCCATGCTTTCTTCAATTCCATATAAAGTATAATTCTTTCTTTTCCTTCTTTCATTAGCCAAACTGTGACTACAAGATCCAGCTGAAGGAAAGTGAGAGTAACAGCCACATAGCGAGAGCCTCCCCTCCAACACAAACAGTCACTGTAAGTACAATAAAGATTGGTCATTTCATTGGTTTTAACCCCCAAAGTAGAAGATGTCCATGTTGTTGTTGGGTCATTCTCTTTCATTTCACAATAATTTCATCTATTCAGATATGGCCTATTTGAGAAAGATTTTTTAGATCTCCTTTCACAGTAAATTAATCATGAATTATTTGAAATCTTTTGTTAATTATTGCAGTTTTTGTTGATTTTTTTTCTGACTAGATTAAGACAAAACATAACATAACATCTATTTCTTATAATGCACTTTTCCTGTGAGGCTCGAAGTGCTTGATCAGAGCAAAAATAATGTCAGCCATGCAGGATGATGTACTAGAAAACCCAGCAGTTGACAAAACTTAATTTCTTGAGACGTAATTTGATTCAGAATCCTTTGTTGAAATGCTGAAGAACTATTTTACAGTCAACTCTACCCAAGTCCAACTAGTCTAAGTCAAATAATTGCCCAAAACAATGTGATTTTATTGGACCAAGTCATATAAAACCTATATTGCACTTCTTCTCAGTCGAATTTCTCCAAAGTCCAAAAGCTCTTTGTGGTCACAAGAGATTCGAGTTACCTGCACTTCATAAGATAAAGGTGATATGTTATTTTACTATCTTTTTCTGTAGATTGGGCAGAAAGTCATCAAAGATTTGAGGATCATTGTGTTCAGACATCTCAATCAGTTTGACATTGGAGGCAACATCGTCACACCTCATGAATACCTCACATCATTAAAGGTAAGATTAAACTCTGAATTCAAGTAGATAGGAGAGATTGTTTATACTCTAAGTAGGTGAAGTAAAAAGAAAGAGCTTGAGCTTGCGATCCTAACAGAATCGTAATCATAAGCAAGGATCGAAAGCTCAAGCTCTTTTTTTTTACTTCATTTTACTCCACAGCTCTCCATTATTGGATAACTAGTTCAGCAGTTCTAATTATTTATTCATTTAGATGAAAAAGACTTTTGATACTATAAGGTACAGTGAAACCTCTTTGTAATGAGGTACTTGGGACCATATATATCA
The DNA here is from genome assembly GCA_036244855.1 of Temnopleurus reevesii. Taxonomy (NCBI): domain Eukaryota; kingdom Metazoa; phylum Echinodermata; class Echinoidea; order Temnopleuroida; family Temnopleuridae; genus Temnopleurus; species Temnopleurus reevesii. The sequence continues at coordinate 6,400 of BQKZ01009995.1, read as the reverse complement.
GGTTCCTCACTATATCATGGTAAAAAAAAAACTGTACAGAGCTGGGACCAATAAAATCACCTTGTTATAACAGGTATCTTGCTACATCCGACCTCTTGATAACGAGGTTCCACTGTAGTACGGACATGTTTCAAGAAAAGTCAACTACAACCCACAGTTCATCAGCACTGATCAATTTTCCCTTTGCATGAAGTGATATCACCTGGTAATATATTTCACACTTCATGTTTGGAACATCTATTTCCGATCAACACTTTGAGTACCGACGTCATCACAAACCTCCGTACATTTGCAATATTGTCTGTGTTCCGATAAAACCTTTTAGCTCAAATGAATGCTCCTACTATCTTAAATGAACTAATTCACTCAACACTCGAGCCAGGAAAGCCATTCCTGTTATATGTAGCAGATTTGTGAAAGAGAAAATTGAAATCATAGTTTCATGTGCATTGATATCAAGGTTGTGACACCTCATGAATACCTCACATCATTGAAGGTACATGTAAGACTCGATTCAGAATTAGAAAAGAGAAATTTTGAAAGAAATAATAATAGAGACGTAGAGATAGATTGAGTCAAACGACAGACAGACAGACAAAAAGAAAGGGATATTTGGTGAGGAACAGAGAAATGGAATCTTACAATGCCTTTAATACAATGTGCTTGATTACCCTACTCGTGTTGTAAAACTTCAATATTGGTTTTATTATTACTGTACTGCAACAAATATCTTGACATTCTCATCAATACCATGTCACTAGAAGGAGTTTCTTTTGATTCTCATTTTTTGTCATTGAATTACATTCGGACTGCACTATATCTACTTTTACTAATGATGCCAACATGTTATACCAATTTACTTACACATTATACTTAGTTTGTTTTCATTGAATTACATTCGGACTGCACTATATCTACTTTTACTAATGATGCCAACATGTTATACCAATTTACTTACACATTATACTTAGTTTGTTTTCATTGAATTACATTCGGACTACATTGCACTGTATTCACTTTACTCATGATATCAATATGTAATATACCGACGTAGTTACCCATGTATACTTGTTTGTTTTCATTCCAGTTATCTCTGTTTAGTGAAGATGATCCCGATTCTCCTATTCACACTCTATCTTTAGAGACAGGCAGTTTCTTCCAATTCTCGTCAGTTCCCAATGATGGAAAGGTATGTCTCCTCGTGATGCGTATCATTGTAGTAATAATAATAATATAATGATATTAGATGCAATTTATATAGCGTTTTTGCATTTAGGTTTCGTGATCTTTTGAGTTATATCTTGTTACTTCGGTAATGACCTCAAAGAATGGAGATTTGCAGAAGGAACCCTCCAGCATAATTTCAGAGGGCAAAATATCTTTCTCTACATGCGTTGAATTATTTTATTTATTTACTTTGGATACCTTTTATGTCCTGTAAAGCTATCCAAAATACTATGACGGCAGACGCTTTTGAAAGCAAGGTGAAATTGCATTGGTGTCGTAAATCAAATGTTACGCTCGCACATTTTTCCTTTGTTTCTTATGCTTTTATATCTGAGAAAATAATTTCCACACTCCAGCAGTCGTGTTGTAATTGTGACATTTCATTTATTGGACATGTCTATTTACTGAATTTTACAGCCTTTCAAGCAGTGCATTGTGGATGCATACATGTAGCTCTATTATGTATACAAAAGAAATTCCTCTTATTCTGCTGAGTAATTTTGAACAGGAATACACTGAATCAGTTGGGGAAATACTTTCTTTTGTGTGCTTTTGTGAAAGTTGTTTAGTTCGTCCATTTTTTTCCATTCTGCTCGAAATGTTTTCCCTTTTTTGACATTACAATACGCATCACTTTTCGCACTCTGTTTGCATTTCGTTCGTCAAACCCGCATGTTCCAGGTTTGGTAATGCCTTCTTGATTTTGATCATGATATTATTACTTGTATGATGTTTTTATATTTCTAGGGCTCAAAGATGATTGATTGAAATGTATTCTTTTTACCTTTTCAGAGATACACAATAAAACTGGAGTCCACATTACCAAGATCTAGTTATGATTACACTTTACCAGAAGCTAGCTTTTCAAGCACAGGGTACCAGAAGCATGTTACTCTACCATTCAGCCCAAAGGTATGAGGGTGATGGTGGTGATGGTGAGAGCATGAGTTTAGTGATTGTGGGGGTGGTGGTGATGATGGTGTTGGTGATGGTGGTATTAGTGATGATGGGATGATGATGGGATGTTGGTGATGGTGATGATGGTGGTGGTAGTGGTGGTGGTGGTAATGGTGATGGTGCTGATGATAATGGTGGTGATGATGATGGAATGATGATGATAATGGTGGTGTTGATGGTGATGGTGATGGTGATGATGATAATACCAGCACAGGGTACCAGAAGCATGTTACTCTACCATTCAGCCCAAAGGTATGAGGTTGGTGATGGTGGTGGTGATGATGGGATGATGAAGATGATGATGGTGATAATGATGCTGGTGGTGGTGGTGGTGGTGATGATGATGATGGGGGTGATTATGATGTATGATGGTGGTGATGATGTGGTGGTGGTGGTGGTGGTGGGTGCTGGATGCTGGGTGCTGGGTGGTGGCAGTGGCAGCGGCGGCATCGATGGTGGTGATATTTATGGTTATGATGGTGGTGCTGATGGAGTAAATGGGGGAGATGGTGGTGGTGATGATGATAATAACGTTTGTGGTTGTGATAGTGCTTGTGATGAAGGTGATGATGATGATGGATATGGTGAGGATAATGCTGATGATGATCGTAATGGCAGTGATGGTGATTGTAATTGTGAAAAAGTTAATTTTACATACAACTCTGTGGTCATCATTGTGTATCATGCTCACTTAAAGGGTGTTGATCTGAACGCGCCAATAAAAATCATTGTTATGTGTGCGTCTTGTTAAAAGCGCATACCGTGTGCGAATGGAAATGCGCGTTATAATTTGCAACTGATTTGCAGTTGTTTTGCGATCAATTGCAACTTTTGAACAACACTCTTTCTGTCTTACCCTATAAATCCATAGATTTAAAAAAAAATCATTATCGTGACAGAAATCAACATTTCTCTTCCTCGTTCTCTTATCCATAGAAACGTGTTGTTGAGCAAGATGTAATGCAGGGTTCTTACATCGCTTTGCCTCTCCTTGTAGCTCTGGTAGCTGTTGGTGTTAATCATGCAAAGGTGAGTCCAAATACAGTATTGCTTGAAATAAAACTAACACTGTTGCCTTTATTTCAGTCGAACTGTATTTCAGTTAAGTAATTGCAGAGATATTTTCTTTATTGATAAAGGACTCCTTTTCATGCACAGAATTTGATGGAAATTTTAGAATTTAATTTTTGTGTATACCTTCTTATTATTCTTTTGTAAACTCTTGGAAAGAACCTCGCATATGGTCGATTATAAACAAAATATAATTATTACCGAGAGAGGGCACTAGATATGATTTAATGGTCAAATTCAAATTTCAAAGGAGAATTAGTTCAAAAAGAGATATGCTATTGTCTCAAAATGTGTGTAAGATATATATGCCATGATAAACATCTGGCAAAATTCACTCTTCTAGATCATTACCAAAGCTGTAATTGGGCTGTAACTAGATTTTGTCCTTACCCACATCAGTTTGGACAATCTGTACAAGCTATCCAATGTCTGGATGCTTTGGAACTATGATACAAAGTATGCATAAAATCAAAAATATTTGTGATGAGACATAACACCCAAGATCTTTTTGCTCAGTTATCTTATCAGGAAATATATGCTGAATTAAATAAAATAACTCATCATTATTTATGTTGCGTAGTGTTGGCAACTTCGCATCAAACGTATGCAACGTCTTTAATTTAAAGACGATAGTTTTGGTAATTTTCAGCTATTGGCATTTTTTACTCATCTCTTTCATATTTCTCTGCTTCTCTACCAGATTTTACCCTACCTCCTTCAGTTTGGCCAGTCTATGAGAGGCCTCCAAAGCACAGGCCCAACCGTCAGACCTGAAACCGTCAACGTAGACGCTGATTTGTCACGGCAACGTAAGAAAGTAAAACCAAGGAAGACATGACAACCATCATCTACCTAGTAGTAGTTTTATAGGTAGTGCACCAGGACTGTGTTTCACCAAGTTACGAAAGACTAAAAGAACGACTTTACACACAACTGGTATCTCTTCTTGTGCGTAATGGTTCACACTATTACGCGCACGTCCTCGCAAGAGCTGATACCAGTCGAACTTAAAGTCGTGCGTAATTTTAAGCACGACTTGGTGAAACATCGCACTTGGTGAAACACCTCCCTGGGCGATGTTTCACCTAGTTACGAAAGACTTAACCC
>BQKZ01009994.1:0-10630 GCA_036244855.1 Temnopleurus reevesii | reverse complement strand
CTAAATACGATTTAACGGTCAAATTCAAATTTTCAAAAGAATTCGCTCGTAGAAAAATATGCTATGATCTTGAAATGTGTATAGAAACTATATGTCATGGTATATATCCCCCAAATTCACGTTTCTTTAATCTTTACCAAAACTATACATGGGCTTTAAATGCATTGGATGGCAAACTATTTAGCAAACACAATATCTCACCCCAACGTACTTGAACATTCTAGGTCGGATGGAAATTGAAATTAGTTCCGACTTAACGGTCCGATCGCAAATTTGGAACAGCGATTCCGATTGGGCACTGGTCAGCCTATTGAACAAGATGAGAATGCAACGAAGAACTTGATTTGCCATTTTTATATTGCGTTGCCCTGGTGAGGATTTCTGAGTCAAATCGTACTTCATTCTGCAGAATAAGGACCGATGGCATCATGCAAATGGAACTTTCTTTCATTTTTTTTAAAACTGTGCCCATACATAGGACACCGGAAGCAACACGATTCAACACGACTCTTTGTTAACTCACAGTTAACTGCCTCAGAACAAAGATTCGTGTTGAATCGTGTTGATTCCGGGACCCTATGTGACTGGGGCTTAATCTGATGGCCAGTTTACACGGCGATCCTCAAAATCGTTCCCCGTGATTTGATTAACAAATCACGTGACCATGATGACGTTCACATGGCGTCGTACAGCGTGCCGTTACCGGAATTTGTATTGGATGGAAGCTTCACAAACTTCTTATATCATCACATCTCTGTCGCCGATACGACAAATCGGGATGGAATAAGAGAATCCAAACCAAACCAAAATAAATTGCCCCTTGTAGCGCAACTACGAGACGAAGTGCGTCGTTGGTCTTCAGAAAAGTACAGGTGACCCCTTCGTTTGGAGAGATTGCTCGAAAGATGAACGGTGTATGCGAATGAACTGCATGCGAATAGCTTTAAAGGTAGGATCAAGCTTATATGATACACCTAACAAAAACTATGAGCAGAAGGGAGAAAGTTTGGACATAGTAAACAGCTTCCATTCAAGCATTCACAATGAGGTAGGTACGCACGAAAGAAATATCCATCATTCTCATTTTGTGGAAAATGCTGGACATGAGTCGCACATGGTACTTTTTTGTGATCATTGTGAATTGCGAATGCTTGAATGAAGTTGTTTACTTTGTCCCAGTCCTTTGTCCCTTCTGCTCACAGTGAAATAAGCATGCAATCGTATACTCACTTTCACCTTTCCATTTATAGCCAACACTGTGAGCAGAAGGGACTCTGAATGTGGACGAAGCGAACAACTTCTTTCAAGCATTAACAATAGCTAGATTTATATAGAAGCAATTTCCATCCTTCTGTAGAAAATGCTGAATAAAATTTGCACCTTGGAGTTTGTTTTGTGATCATGATTTGAAGTTACTGTGAATGCTTGAATGAAGTTGTTAACCTTGTACCAGTATTTTGTCCTTTCTGCTCGCAGTGAAACAGCCATGCAAGAAAATGCTCATCCACCTTGCTGTTTATAGCCAACACTTTGAGAAGAAAGGACAGTGGCTAGGGCAAATTAAACAATTTTCATTAAAGCATTGGGGAATAGCTGCAGTAGATGCTCCCCAAGAGGCTTCCCCTCCCTTTCATTCTGCGTTGAAATTTTGAACAGATGTCGCATCTGTTTACTGAATAAAAAGGGAAGCTTCTTTCATTTGTGTTTCTGAGCTATTGACTAAAAAAAAAAACAATTCAGGTTTATTAAAATCATAATCATCAAAGTACAAAATAAAAGTCCGAGGACTAATAACATTTTGTTTACAAGCAAGACATAAAATAATCAAATCAAAATCTTACATACATGCGAATTTTACGCTAAAATTACTGGAAATGAGAAGTAATATGTACATTAAAAAGAGGGCAGTCCCAAAAGTAGAAAGAAAAGAGATACAGAAAAGAGTAATTGAGAGGAGAAGAATAAGTGTGAAGGGTTGAGTGAAGGAGTTTATTTTTTTCAAAATCTTGACGATTTGAAATGAACAACAGGGCGAGGAGCATCCAACCCAATGTTTTAGGGAGACGACGCCACCGAAACATTCTTTTTAAGTGGATAACTATGTGCCACTAATACTGTAGAGTAACCTCCCTGCTCAAGTCGGATTTCATGACACTCATAAGTTTAAGTATTTGTTTTTCTTTGAAGCTGTGATGGGTCTTTCTATATTACTAGAATAATCTGATGATGACCAGATATTGTTTTCTAGTGCAATACCCAGTAAATCATTGACAGAAGACTTTTCTGAACACATTTTGACACCGAATTTAAAGTGCAACTTCTAAGAAGTTGAAAAAAAAAACAAACTAGGTAAATTTGAGCGGATGGGTGGGAATGAAGTTGGCATTAGAATAAAGGGTGAATACACTTGTTATTCCCAATTCTTTCTGCGTAATTCTCAATTCTTTTTTAGAGGTGTAATTTGGGGATTGTAGTTAATTAGCCGTATAGCTAAAGAATAGGTCGAGAACAAAACGTTTTTGTACCTTCTTTTAATCCTGATCTACACCATTTCTGAGGAAGAAACCAACGAAGTGAAGATAATTGATCGAACAATGACCCTTTGAAAGATTCTTTTAAAATCTCTGGTATTATCACAGATTAGTTCGGGAACATTAGGCTGCGACTTGTGCCATATCCCCTGTTCTAGAAAACAGGTTTTTGTCCAGCTTGTTTGGGAGAAAATAGGGGAGTTTTTGTGACGAATAAAGCTGTTGTGGAGAAGAAAAAAGAATCACCACAACTTGATTATCTTCTGGGTCTTTCGTGTAAATCGCTTTACGCCATGTTTACCAACCATGCCCCTTCAAATATCGTATGTCACCCCGAGACGTCTCCATAGTGACTCAAACGGTCGCAAAAGTCGCGAGAACGTCGTGGAAACGTCTCAGAGACCGCGCGGAACCAATCGCATGGTTTATAATCGGTTCAATCTAGTATTCATAACATTGTTCCAAAAGGAATGATTTTTTTTTCTGAAATCCCCATATTAGAAGCTAATGTGATTTATTTTCGATATCGCATCACGGGCAATCGTATAGCCGGGATGCGGGTCCACGGTCTTGCGCGAACACTTGGCGAGTATGACGCGACGCATTTTCATGATGGCGCGTAGGGGGGTGGGCGTGGGGCTTAATTCGGAATTCTAACCATGGAAATACTGTCTTAGGGGCAGTATATGCCAGCTTCTTTTTGGTACAAAGTTTGTACCCCCAATTGTGTGAAGTACCCCCTCCCCCACATTTTTTTCTGGTCAGACATCGCGGGTGCATGGGGGTGGGGGGGGGGGGGGGGGGGGGGGGGGGGGGGGGGGGGGGGGGGGCAAATCCGAAATCGGTCGGACACTTTGACTTGTCAAATCGTATGCATGTAAATGAAATACAATTGTTTGAATTGTTATCAGTATGTCATCGTTGTTTTGTATTTTTTTTTAAATCAGACTCTTCCAACCCACTGTCCTACCATGCCTATGAATAATAGGTCCATTTATATAGCGCAATCAATATATGCATATACTCTACTGCGCTTGATACTAGGTACCATATCATTACCCTGGCTATAACTGCCAAGCAAGCCAGTTAGGCGCTCAAGCAATAAATTCCTGCCAGGTACCCATTTTTTCACACGGGTCGAGTGCAGCACAGTGTGGACGAATTTCTTGCCGAAAGAAATTAACGCCATGGGTAGGACTCGAACCGCGGACTTCTGCCTGAAAGGCGAGAGTCAGAACCACTACACCACGACGCTTCCACTCTTCCACTATTGACAAAATAATTTCTCGAAAGTGGTCCGAACGTTTGATACATGTTTGGAACGTGAGGAAGGAAAGCCGCAAACATCTTTTTCTCATAAGAAAAGTGCAATCATCAAGGAACTACATAAAACAATAAAGGACGGAGTAGTGATAAAATGGTATTGTGAAAAGTATTCAGGTTTGTGTTGGATTCTATTGATCTTGAACTCTTCGCTTCTAAACCAAGGCCAGAATAACTCAAGGTTAATACTACTTTTTATTTTTGTTACAATTTAGCCTCAAACTTTAAGAACCATAATCAGATAATGCTTCAAAATCTATCGTTTTTATCTTAAATCCTATTTAGATAATAGGATTTTTTTTTTTAGCTCCGCATTCCCTTTCTTTTTTCCTTCCCCTTTCTTTCTTTTTATGAACTTCTTTTTTATTCTTCTGTTCTCCCTCTCTTTCTCTCCCCTTTTTCCTTGTATATCTTCCGACCCGTTTTCTATCTTAAAGCTTTCTCCTATCTATCTATCTATCTATCTATCTATCTATCTATCTATCTATCTATCTATCTAAGTCGGGTACTAGTAAAAGCCGAAATGTACCGCAAAACATGGCAAAGGTACTTTTCAGCGCTTCTCAGCAATTTTTGGCACTTTTCGTTTTTTTTCTATGATTGCTTATCACCTCTTTATAAATACAAGTACATTATTCATAGAATTATTCATCAGTAGTAAATTTCTCATCTCACACCTTCCATCATTCCACTTCTTTTCCTTCGCGCGCAAGATCTAAAAAATTGCACTGGATAAATAAAGAACCAGTCTTAATATTGAGCTCAAGCCAACGTGCATCTGATTTACCTTATCGGGTCATATGGTCAGGGCAGACGTCAATTAACGCTGAGTTATTTCGGCTCGCGGTCGTCGTATAGATTAGCAACAGCCAGGCATCGCCCATGTGTATTTGTGCGCACAGGAACGTTGCCGAACGTCGGCTATTAGTGTGTGTCTGAGACTGAGTGCTACCGTAGACACCATCACACATTTGCTTTTTTATACCAAATGTCTGGCCAATGTTCATGAAATTTGAAAGACGCTCTATGAATGCAGAAATGCGGAGGAAAGACGCGTGCCCAGCGTTGAGGACCGTCGGCTTGCGCTCCACTTTTGCGCGGATTAAAATAATAATAATAATAATAATGCAGGGCCCGCTGGAAGAGCAGCTAACTTACAGCTGAATGTGGCTACCCTGGGTAAATAAAACATTATCATTTTTATAGTTCTTTGGTATGACCCGGCCGGGGATCGCACCCACGACCTTCCGTTCATGGGGCAGACGCTCTACCACTGAGCAACACATGACCGGTATTAGCTTTAGCTAAACGATTTCCTACGTATTTCTGCGTTAACGGGACGTCTTTAAAATTTCACGAATGCTGGTCACACCTTCTTGGTCATAAACGGAAAGGTGCCAGTAGAGGCTATAAGCCTGATTAACAACTAACTTATTTTCAGTTTTTATTTGATGTATTTGGCAGTCCTGAGGACTGCTGAGGAGACAGTCGACTGATATACATATTTTTGTGTGTGTGTTTAATTAATTTAATCACAGTAAAAAGTCTGTTAATAGCTAAAATTGCTTTTCAGCAAGACCGTGAACAATGTATTGAATATTGAATACGTTTGGCCTGCGCTTGGCGTATGCACATGGTAACGTTCGACATGCGCATCGGAACAGTCAAATACGATTACCTTACCTAGGGAATATGATCGCAAATATGTGACTTAGCGTTAACACCGAGATTGATTGAAAGGTCATCAATTTGGCCCCCTGCATTCGGCTTTAAATCTGCGTCCAAGTTCATACGTGGTATCTCGAGGTTATAAACTTCGAGTTCCAGATTTTCCTCCATTCGGCCTTCCAATTTTCGTCTTCAATCACTCCAGTTTACTGATGAAACACNATTCTGTTTAGCAGCTGTAAGCTATATTGGACAATTTTATGAAAAATCGTTTGGACGTGATCTCCAAAGATTTCACTGATTCTGTTTTATCTAACATGACATGAAAATATGTTGAGCATGTTTTGGTGGTATACATCTTATTGAACTGGGAAGTTCTTCTTTTTTAAGCAGGGAAGAATTGTAGCACCTCTTTGGTACTACATAAGGTTGAATAGTTAAAGATGGTATTATGCCTTTATTTTCCTTCATTTCCCTGTCCCCTGAATTAATATACATGTATTGTTTCTTATGTACTATGTATACTTCCATAATTATGGAAAGGTGAATTGTAATATTATACACCCCCCCCTCTCTCTCTCTTTCTCTGATACAATGTGTGTATTGATGCATATTGAGAGTCCATACTTTTGTTACCCTTGCACATATTCCGGGAGAGAGGAGAAAGGAGATTGTCACTGGACAACAGGTGATGTTTATAAACTTCTACCAAGAATCTGATGCAATGTCCAAATGGTCATTCCCAGAAAGTGTGACGCATGTTCACCTGATGTAAACTTGTGTGGACTATTCCATCTTATAAGAATTATAGGGTAGTTCATTATTAATGTTTTAATTAATACATGTATGAATAATGTATTGATGTGTGATATCAATTATCAAGTTAATTATTGTGTTATATTCACAAATACAATTTGTATTTGTTGAAGATAGTGCGGTGTGAATGACTAAGGATCTATGCCTTTACCCAGTATTATTTGACAACCCCCTCCCCAAAGTTACAATATTGGTACAATCCAACCAACTGACCAAAATCCAGGATGAGCTTGCCTCCATCGATCTCTTTACTTTTTTGATGTGATGGGAGCAGCACACATCATGGATTTCTCCATCTCATAACTCCTTTTCTCTGCCTTTGCAGGTAAGATCCAATAGTCATTTATATACAGTAAATGTTTTGTTATATTTCATAAGTTGTTTAATATTGTTCCATATCATATTAGATAACTGATGTGAGAGTTTAACATTGATTTTAGATGAGATACTTTAATCTATTATCAATTAAAGTCTGATTGAACGTACTGATTTATATTATTTTGATACTTCTGAAAGAAAGATAATACATTGTTTCTACAAAGTTAATTAATTGTATTGCAATTGCCAAGTTATATAAATGTTCCTAACGATTTATAAGCTTTGCTAATGGTTTTCAGTACTTTGAAAGAACAATTCTTATTGGTTTTTATAATCTTATTTACAATTTAATGTTAAGTTAATAATTGATATTCATATGCTCTTTACTTTTTGATGTGATGGGAGCAGCACACATCATGGATTTCTCCATCTCATAACTCCTTTTCTCTGCCTTTGCAGGACTGACCTCCGTCGCCATGACAACTGGTCATTAAACTCATTGAGACCCTCAATGTTTTATAAACTTTATAGTTTAGATTTCAGACCCTAGTTTGAATAATGAATGTATTCATACAGAAGTGTTATTGGATAGTTTGTTTGAACAAAGATGGTTAACAAAACAAAACGAACATTATGTAACAATTAATTACATTCGTGACTGTACATAATTTGTAAATATGTTTTTGTAGTTATTAGCAAATAATTAAAGGATCCTATACCTTCCTTTAAATGATTAATATGATAGTTTATTCTGTTTTATATCATCTTAATCAACATTAATGTATGAATGTTGATGACTGTTGATGATTGGTTGTGATATATGTATGATTGACTTTGATTGTAGTTTGAGTAGATGTGTGTTGATGTAACATATCCCCTGCTCAAATATTGTTAATTGTACTCTGCCTTGTAGACGGGCTATGGGTGGGAATTTACTTATTTTCATGTATTCCGCTGCGCAAAGTTTAAACTCCTAAAGATCCTCCCTACCCGAAAAGTCCGCGTGCTACAAATGCAGAAATGCGGAGGAAAGACGCGTGCCCAGCGTTGAGGACCGTCGGCTTGCGCTCCACTTTTGCGCGGAATAAAATAATAATAATAATAATAATGCAGGGCCCGCTGGAAGAGCAGCTAACTTACAGCTGAATGTGGCTACCCTGGGTAAATAAAACATTATCATTTTTATAGGTCTTTGGTATGACCCGGCCGGGGATCGCACCCACGACCTTCCGTTCATGGGGCAGACGCTCTACCACTGAGCAACACATGACCGGTATTAGCTTTAGCTAAACGTCTTTCCTCCGTATTTCTGCGTTAACGGGACGTCTTTAAAATTTCACGAATGCTGGTCACACCTTCTTGGTCATAAACGGAAAGGTGCCAGTAGAGGCTATAAGCCTGATTAACAACTAACTTATTTTCAGTTTTTATTTGATGTATTTGGCAGTCGTGAGGACTGCTGAGGAGACGGTCGACTGATATACATGTTTTTGTGTGTGTGTTTAATTAATTTAATCACAGTAAAAAGTCTGTTAATAGCTAAAATTGCTTTTCAGCAAGACCGTGAACAATGTATTGAATATTGAATACGTTTGGCCTGCGCTTGGCGTATGCACATGGTAACGTTCGACATGCGCATCGGAACAGTCAAATACGATTACCTTACCTAGGGAATATGATCGCAAATATGTGACTTAGCGTTAACACCGAGATTGATTGAAAGGTCATCAATTTGGCCCCCTGCATTCGGCTTTAAATCTGCGTCCAAGTTCATACGTGGTATCTCGAGGTTATAAACTTCGAGTTCCAGATTTTCCTCCATTCGGCCTTCCAATTTTCGTCTTCAATCACTCCAGTTTACTGATGAAACACCGTGAAAGTATGTTCATTCCGAAGTGGGTTTTTGTTTAGACTATTTAGCTTTTCATAGATTTACTCTTAACTTGTATTCATTACATCTGGTTTCAACTGGAATGACATTGTCATAGGCTAAAACATGTTTTACTAATTAACAACTGTTAGTTTTGTGTTAATTGGCAAATATTTAGGAAATGATGCGCTATACAGTAATGACATCTGCGAAAATTGGTATGCAGAAAATTGGGAAGCCGAGCGGTGTTCAGCAACTTACGACAGAATAACTTAAAGAAAGAATAGAGTACGTTACACATTTAGGAATGAAGGTGCAACATTGCATCTTTAAATGTTCATTTAGTTGCAAACAGATAACATTGTTCTAGGGAAATACTTAAAGTTGGATATGTGTCATTCTGTGCACCTTTTCCCAATAGTCAACCTCATATCAATATAAATGTACAAATGATATAGGTTTGTATTAACCCTAAAAAAGCCCACATTTTCGTAAACCACTCCTACATCTTTGATCCGAAAACGCTAAAATTTCGTAACTTTTCCTAAAATTCTGTTGCGAATATTATGATACCATTCTTATTATTATCCCGTACTTCATGTTGCCATGGCAACAATAAAACAAAAGGCATGTTCGTCCGTTTTCTTTTCATAATATCCGTTTTTCAGCTGCAAAGTGGTCCAAATTGCTTGGAAATAGTTTTGGGGCCAGATAGTTATCAAAATAACTTTTGCTTTTTAGGTTTAAAATTGCTTTAAAATTCATAAGAGACAAAAAGACATCTTCGTGCCCGTTTATCCATCCCTGGCCAGATCTACTTCCTGTTTATTGCAGTTGAGTTTGTCATTTTTCACTGTTTTATTTTCAGAATGAGAGAGAGAAAGAGAGAGAGAGAGAGAGAGAGAGAGAGAGAGAGAGGGGGGGGGNTAAGGTTCATAGTGTACCCCTTCAAGCTTCTTGAAAACAATACAATGGGATTATGTGGTCCTTGAATTTTAAAGGAAGGAAAACCCTTGCCTGATATTCATTGTTAGCTTTTCCCAGTTCCACTGTAGTTGGATTTGTTTTATATGAATAGGAAGATATAAGGGAATTAGTAGGCTATTAGATGCCTCTATGAGAGTATACTGATCCTCGTATTCAGTCCAATTAGTATTGAGACCTAATATGTTGTGTGTGATATCTGCGACAGATGAAATGTCACATGTTAATTAATTTTATCTGTAAAGTTAATTATGAATTTGATTGATACAAATTTTGTAAGATTGTAGTGTCTATTTTGGTAACCAAATAACTTGATACCAAATTGTGTTTGGCTTAATAGCTTTGTATGAGTGGATGGAGATATAAAGTATTGTAATGTTACTTAAAATGTATTTGTAAATCGGTAAAGTATTTCATATTTGCTCAGTGTATTTCATTTTACACATTTTGTGTTTGGGATCGTTGAATAGGGCATATGTGTTTTCACTCTCTGTTGGCTGGAGAGACATACGGACTGATCAACCGTCATGTTTCTGCAATCAATAGCGGTGAATACCGGGATGCAGACCTTATTCATGATAATGAAAGTTCTACACAAATTCTCGAAAAGACCTCTTCACCATCTTCATAAGAAGATAAATGGTCAATCTTGGGAGAAATTATAGTGTTTTCACCCAGTGCCTCAGTTGTTGATATTGACTGATGCCAAGTCAAGAATAACCCTTTAAAGTATTTGCTTAATTGGGATGATTGGTAATAAAAAGTTGATGATAGTTTTGACACTATCCCTCTGAGGAAATTTGAGGAAATGCATAGGTGCATTGAGCAAAGATGATAAAATAAACACAAGAGATAAGTCTTTTAACTTAATTTCTGTGAATGTTTATGTGTGTTTGGATGCTGTTTATGTTTTTGAGATTTCTGGTATGAAAGTAACTTTTGTAAGTACTGTCTTGGTTAAAGTTTGTAATTTGTTAAGAATCTTGTTAGCATATATATATAACTTATACTTCAGAATGAATCTCTTTTGAGGTTTAGGAATTATGTTCGTGTAGACATTTTTTCTGAATACGTAATGTAGTTTGATAGTTAATTGTCTGATAGAAACTAACGTAACTTA